>CM019699.1:302952-334567 GCA_009760885.1 Achatina immaculata
ACAGCCTCCAAGCAACAGTATAAACAATACCCAAGCATGATATGCTACTCATCTTGGGCGACTTCAATGCAAAAGTAGGTGAAGGAAATGAAGATAGAAGAAGAATCATGGGAAGAGAAGGAATCGGAGAAATAAATGAAAATGGAGAAAGACTGTGCAGTTTCTGTGAAGAAAACATGATGACCATCGGAGGGACAATTTTCCAACACAAAAACATCCATAAGGTGACTTGGAGGTCACCAGATAAAACTACAGAAAACCAAATCGATCACATACTAATAAACAACAAGTGGAAACGGCCACTACAAGATGTACGAGCAAGGAAAGGAGCAGATGTAGGAAGTGATCACAACCTTCTGGTAGCAAAAATAAAACTAAAATTAAGGTAAGCCAAAATCGGAGAACACAGAAATATACATTTTGATACAAGAAAACTGATAGACCAGCAAACAAGAAATGAATTCTCAATAATACTTAAGAACCGCTTCAGTGTCCTACAAGACGAAGCAGAAATGTCCATATTAGAGTTCAATAAAACACTACAGGAAACAGCAAAAGAGGTGCTGGGATATCGGAAAAGGAGAAAAGAGGAATGGATAAGCGAGACCACATGGGAAAAGATAGAGCAAAGAAAAGAAATCAAGAAAAAATTACTGAACACCAAATCACAACGGCTTAAAGAACGAGTTTTAAGTAATTATGCGCAAAAAGACAAAGAAGTGAAGGAATCATGCCGTCAAGATAAACGTCAATATTATGACAACTTAGCAGAAACAGCAGAGAAAGCAGCATATACAAATGACATGAAAACCATATATAAAATCACAAAGCAGATGACAGGTAACTTCAACACAAGATGTGAAAGTGCAGTAAGAACACAAAATGGACAACTGGTCAGTGGAGAAAGAGAAAAAATTGAAAGATGGAGGGAACACTTTAACACCCTACTAAATAGAACACAAGCAGCACAAACAATAGACATACCTGAAGCAAAAACGGAACTAAACATCAATACAGGACCAATAACAATAAACGAAGTAAAGGAGGAGATAAAAATGCTAAAATCAGACAGGGCACCAGGTGAAGATGAAGTGACTGCTGAGATGTTGAAAGCAGAAGAAACAGAAACACCAAAACAACTTTGCCGGATATTACAACAAATTTGGGATTTAGAAAAAGCCCCAGAGGAGTGGAAAACTGGTCTTATAGTAAAACTACCAAAGAAGGCTGACCTCAGAGATTGCGGGAACTGGAGAGGCATTACCCTACTGCCACTCACCAGTAAAGTATTTTGCAGAATAATCATCAACAGAACTGTACCAACACTTGAGGAAAAACTTCGGAAAGAGCAGGCAGGATTTAGGAAAGGAAGATCATGCATAGACCACATATTTGTACTTAGACAAATATTAGAACAGGCAAATGAGTGGCATAGCACAACATATGCATTATTCATAGATTTTGAGAAAGCCTTTGACAGTGTCAACAGAGATGCACTGTGGAAAATCCTAAGATGGCATGGCCTCCCACATAAAATAGTTAATGTAATCAAAGCCCTATACGAGGGTTTTCAGTGCAAAGTTATCTGTGGAGAACATACCTCCAGCAGCTTTAGGGTACAAACAGGAGTGAAACAGGGATGTGTACTATCACCAACATTATTTATCTTGGCAGTAGACTGGCTAATGAAGGAGGCAACATCAGACAAACGCAGAGGATTACAATGGACCCTTGACACAGTGCTGGAGGACCTTGACTTTGCAGACGACATTTGTCTATTATCAAGCAGTCACAAAGATATGCAAGATAAAATAAACAAGCTAACTCAGAATGCAAACAACATAGGACTAAAGATCAACGTAGGAAAGACAAAGTTAATGAAGCAAAATGTGAACAACAGAAATGTACTCAGAGTAGATAACAAGTTAGTGGAGGAGGTCAACGAATGTGTATACCTTGGCAGCAGAGTAGTAGAAAATGGAGGCAGCACAGAGGACATCAACAGCAGACTTACTAGAGTAAACCAGGCTTTTGCAATGCTGCAGAAAATATGGAAATAAAAAAAACTAAGCATAAATATGAAAATTAGGATATTTAAGAGTAATGTTCTAAGTGTACTACTCTATGGAAGTGAATGCTGGAAAATCACCAAAACCATAGAAAACAAGTTGAATTCTTTCCAGACTAAATGTTTACGAAGAATTAAAAAAAATATTTTGGCCAAACACCATAAGAAATAACATTATATTAGCAGAAATGCAGATGAAACCACTGACAACAATTATTGAAGAAAGACGCTGGCGATGGTTGGGACATGTACTCCGAATGACTGACAACTCACTACCAAAAATAGCACTAAGATGGACACCACAGGGGAACAGAAGTAAGGGTAGACCAAAAGAGACATGGAGAAGAACAACAGAAAGGATGTTGAGCAATAGAGGGCTCACCTGGGCAAGAGCAGAAAAAAAGGCAAAGGACAGGCATTTGTGGAAAACCCTTGCGGAAGCCCCATGCACTTAAGGTTCAGAGAGAGAGAGAGAGATGAATATTAAGATATAAATAAATAAACAACAAGGCGAGATTGGCTATAGATAGTTTCTTCGTGTGTACAACAGGAATGAGGATAACAAAAACTAATGTAATGTTATAAAACACAAACAGGATCAGCCATGGAAGCGAATGGCAGGCTGAAGGTTTCAAAGAAAAGAAAATCAGATGAAAACATAGAAAGCTGTTGAGGAAGTGAAGATGAAACATTAAAAATTGACTCTTGCCTTCAGAAAGTCGAAAATGTTTTAGTTTCATACAACAGAGTGCACTGTACATAGGTTTGATCTCTCTGAACAGAGTGCATTGTACATAGGTTTGATCTCTCTGAACAGAGTACATTGTACATATGTTTGATCTCTGAACAGAGTGCATTGTACATAGGTTTGATCTCTGAACAGAGTGCATTGTACATAGATTTGATCACTCTGAACAGAGTGCATTGTACATAGATTTGATCTCTGAACAGAGTGCATTGTACATAGGTTTGATCTCTGAACAGAGTACATTGTACATAGGTTTGATCTCTGAACAGAGTGCATTGTACATATGTTTGATCACTCTGAACAGAGTTCATTGTACATAGGTTTGATCACTCTGAACAGAGTGCATTGTACATAGGTTTGATCTCTGAACAGAGTCCATTGTACATAGGTTTGATCTCTGAACAGAGTGCATTGTACATAGGTTTGATCACTCTGAACAGACTGCAATGTACATAGGTTTGATCACTCTGAACAGAGTCCAGTGTACATAGGTTTGATCTCTGAACAGAGTCCATTGTACATATGTTTGATCTCTGAACAGAGTGCATTGTACATAGGTTTGATCACTCTGAACAGACTGCAATGTACATAGGTTTGATCACTCTGAACAGAGTTCATTGTACATAGGTTTGATCACTCTGAACAGAGTCCAGTGTACATAGGTTTGATCTCTGAACAGAGTCCATTGTACATATGTTTGATCTCTGAACAGAGTGCATTGTACATAGGTTTGATCACTCTGAACAGACTGCAATGTACATAGGTTTGATCACTCTGAACAGAGTTCATTGTACATAGGTTTGATCACTCTGAACAGAGTTCATTGTACATAGGTTTGATCTCTGAACAGAGTGCATTGTACATAGGTTTGATCACTCTGAACAGAGTGCATTGTACATAGGTTTGATCACTCTGAACAGAGTGCATTGTACATAGGTTTGATCACTCTGAACAGAGTTCATTGTACATAGGTTTGATCACTCTGAACAGAGTTCATTGTACATAGGTTTGATCACTCTGAACAGAGTGCATTGTACATAGGTTTGATCACTCTGAACAGACTGCAATGTACATAGGTTTGATCACTCTGAACAGAGTTCATTGTACATAGGTTTGATCACTCTGAACAGACTGCAATGTACATAGGTTTGATCTCTGAACCTCCTTCTTTCATAACAACCTTCTGTTGGTTCAATATCTTCTCTAATTTAACAAAAAGTAAGAGCTGTCTTTGTTTTGCTTTCTTTTACCACACACACACACATACAGCGTGATATTTCTGTTTACCATCATCACTAAACACTTATCCTAGCACTCTGCCTAGCAATGCAATATTTAGTCTCCAAGCTAATTTATGTTTAATACTGTGTCTTCTATGATCTAAAATGGTTCACTATCAGGTTTTGTGGTTTTTTTTCGAATATGAAAGGTTGTTGAAAGTTAGATTCAGCCATGTGGCATGTAGGCGTTCATAGTTAAAACTGAATTTTTTTTAGTACGGGGCTGGCGAATTCAAGTCAGCAAAAGATTTTTTTAAAATGCCTATTACAGGGCAGCATGGTTTTGATGACAACTGACAAAACAAACAAAGCAGCTGAGATATGTTTCAATGAGGAAAAACTGAAAGAAGTGGAGAGTTTTGAATATCTTGGATCACTACTATATAATAATGGAGATACAATGAGGGAAATTAAAAGAAGGACATCTATCGCTCTAAAACAACTAAAGAATCTGTGGAGAGGAACAGACAGAACTACAAAAATAAGATTTTTAAGGACATGCATCTTTCCCATCGCAACATATGCCTGTGAGACCTGGACACTTAACAGAACAGTTGAGAAACACATAAATGCCTTTGAATGTAAATACTATAGAAGAGTTCTTCAAATATCATGGGCATAAACAAGAATAAATATATCTATACTACAAGAACTTAATATTGAAGAAGGCTGGCTAGTAAAGTCATGATTAAATATTTTGGACACATTAAACGTCATGATAAGCTAGAGAAAACCGTCTTGGAAGCGTACATAATGGGAACAAGAAAGAGAGGAAGACCAAAGCGAAGATGGCTGCAAGACATCGTTGATGATCTGCAAATGGATGCATCAGCAGCAGGCCATCTTGCTCACAACCGAGAGGCCTACAGGAGGGCTGCAGGTACGGAGGCAAAGTTCCGCAAGGGACATGCAAATGAATGAATGAAGAAATGAATGGTTTTGATATCTTTAATAGGTGGGATCGTTTGTATCGACTGATAACTTAGCATAGGCATGTAAAACCCACAACATGAAAATCAGCGCTGAAAAAATAAGCTAAGTTATGACCATTGCAGGAGAAGAAGTTCCAAGCGAAAATCGTCCTGGAGATCATCAAACAAGAGAAGCACTTCAAATATCTAGGTAGTACAATATCATCTTCTGGGAAATCGAAGACGGTACTGTGAACAGATTTAAGAAAGCACATCAGGTCACTGGACAAATAACACCATTACCGGAAAACAAAAACGTCACCGTTTAAAACACAAAAGCACAATCTTATATCTTATCTCATATCCTTCCCGTGCCGTTAAACGTCACATAGGGCTCGCAAAGTAGTTCGCCAATTTTTCCTGTCTTCGGCGAGTCTTTCAACCTCATCAAAGGATTTTATGCCTGTTAATTTGGCCTCTCTTAATAATGTCCTCTTCAGAGTTTCACGCGGTCTGCCTCTTTTTCTTCGGCCTGTTGTGTTCCACTTGATAGCTTGTTTTGGGATTCTCTGCTCATTTCTTCTCATCAAGTGACAACATATGTCCATCTCCTTTTCCTGATCACCCATGAGACTGGTTGTTGTTCAGTCACCTGTCTTATCTCTGCATTGTTCTTGAATTCGTTCCACTTAATGCCGAGTATTTTCCTTAGGCATTTGTTTTCAAAAGAGTCTAATTTCTATTTCTTTAGTGATTTTCCAGCCTTCGCATGCATAAAAAAGGGTGGATATTACATTTGAATTGAGTAGTCTTACCTTGGTTTGTGTGCTTGTAACTTTTGAATTCCATATGTTGTCAAGATTCTTGAAGATTGATGCTGCTTTTGCAACTCTGATCTTAACTTCCTTTCTAGTGTCACCATCCTGGTCTATGTAGCAAATTGATTGACTTCTGCAATATCTGTCCCTTCTATGTGTATTTTTCCATTTTGATTGAGAGGAATTTTCATTATTTTTGTTTTGTCCTTGTTAATTTCAAGTCATATTTTGCTAGCCAGCACAATACAACACTTTATTCGTCCCAAATTTTTTGTGTGAAACATGGACACTAACAAGTCATATGGTTGGCCACAGTACGTGACTACCACCAGACAGTTTACCGCAGATAGCATTCACATGAAAAATTGTAGGAAAAAAAAGGGAGAGGTCGCTCAGTTTAGGGACTGAGAGATAAATTTATCAAAACCTTAAATATCCAATTATAAGAAGAAACACTAAAAGGAATGAGACAAGAAAAGAATCATTTGCGGGAATTTATTTATAATTCTTTACATATTTCACGAGGGTCTCACATCACATGCATCATGAAATAAACATATCACTATAGAGAGGAAAGAGAGATGGAAAGAACAAAAGTGAAACTGAGATGATATAAATGAAAAAGGAGATATAATGAATAAAAAAAAAATTGTAGTATGTACACTATGAAAAGTTGTTAAAATCCAGAAAGTCGGATTTCTACTGAAGAATGAGAATTCTGGTTACTTGTGAAGAGACATAAATGAAGAAACAACGGCCATGAGATTGCTGTTAGAAGTGAATTGTGATTTGCATAATATACCCGAACATATGCTGCTTCCGCAGAGGTTTTCCACACACACCTGTCATTTGCCCATTTTTCCGCTTCTGTCCTGGTGAGCCCTCTGTTGCTCAACAACCTCTCCTTTATTCTTCTCCATGTCTCTTTTGTTCTACCCTTACTTCTGTTCCCCTGTGGAGTGCATCTTATTGTTGTTATTTGGTAGTGAGTCATCCGGAGCACATGTCCCAACCATCGCCAACGTCTTTCCTTAATATTTATTGTCAGAAGATTCATCTGCCAACAAGATGTTATTTCTTGTGGTGAATGGCCAAAACATTCCTTGAATTCTTCGTAAAAATTTAGTCTCGAAACAATTTGGCTTGTTTTCTATGGTTTTAGTGACTTTCCAGCATTCACTTCCATAGAGTAGCACACTTAGAATATTACTCTTAAATATCCTGATTTTCGTCTTCATGCTTAGTTTCCATATACTTTGTACCAGTGCAAAAACCTCGTTTGCACTAGTAAGTCTGCTTTTGATGTCCTCTGTGCTGTCTCCATCTTCTACTACCATACTGCCAAGATATACAAATTCGTTGAGCTCCTCCACTGACTTGTTATCTGCTCTCAGTACATTTCTGTTGTTCAAATTTTGCTTGTTTAACTTAGTCTTTCCTACGTTTATTTTTAATCCTGCTCTCTATCATTTTGGGTTAGCATGTTTATATATATATATATAATCTAGCTGAGTACCGACGTTGTCCGGGTATTTATTTATCCAAATCACGAAAGTTCTACTCCTTTCCACAAAATTCTAGACGGTTCTACAAAGTTCTATTCATTTTCACAACCTTCTAGAATGTTCTAAAGAGTCTACACTGTTCTACAGATTTCTGTTCGTTCTATTCGACTAAACGTGAGCTTGATTGTTATCAGGACTGTCATCATTCAGCTTAGAGACCCCGAACACTACGGATTCAACACTAATCTGGGTCAGTGTGGACATTTTATTACCCACCCTCACCCCCAGGGTCCCTACGCCGATGGGAGCAGAAATTGGACTTAAAGGGCATCGGGAATGTCTCTATTCATCTCAGCGACTATAGATTCGACAGTAATATCGATAGTTTTCGATAATCTGTAAATGTCACCAGCATCCCACACCCACCCCCCACCCCAGTGTGGTTGGTGGATGATCAACCACTGTATGGGCGCTCTTTTATGAAATAAACACTATGACCATTTTCTAAATGGACGCTGAGTTGAACAACAGTAGGGTTGAAACAGACTTTGTATTTGTATTACTGAACACTAACACGTGTTGTGCTCGCACACTGTTCTGTACTGTTTTTATTACGTGTTAACATGAGTATTGGGCCCAGTGACACAACCGACGTTATATTGGTATACGCCGTGTAACAAGACAACCCAGATAAAAATAACATATAACTACACATCAATACACGACATGACCAATTACATGTAATCTATATGTCAACTACTAGAGGGGTGATATGGTTGGGTTTTTACCTTCAGAATAATAAGATTGACAAAACGTGGAGAGAGAAGAGAAGAACGCTGGACACGAAGAATAGATGTAATGTGTGCATCTAACTCTAAAGGAATCTTTCTGTTGTGAATGTTAAGTGTATTAGATTTGTAGTCTATGACAGCACCAGATCGAGACAGAAAATCACGCTCAAGATTGGCAGAACGGTTCATATTACGAAGCACATAAAAGCAATGTGAATCCGTAACGCCGGCAACAGAGATAGGTAAGTAGACTCTGCCAGTTACTCTCATGGAAGCTGCAGTGACAGTCTGCAGACTAATTCTAGCAGGCAATAGTTTAGGAGCAAAAGGTAAGTATCTATAAACAGAATCCTTGAGTAGGCAGACACTAGCTCCTGTGTATAATAAAGCTCCAACTTTACACGAACCAATAGAAACAAAAACATAAGTAGGTGTATGGGGGATTCGCAGCAACCGAGAGTAGTGGTGAAGCATGAGAAAAAGACACGGACTTCTTGACAGACCTAGATGATGTGAAAATAAAGTCTAAACCTGGGTAGAATTCTGCCGACAAAAACGGGCAATGTGGCCCTGTCTTCCACACTGGTAACAAGACCTAGTTTCTTGTAGTAGTGCACGTACACGTCTTTCGGGTCTTGTGTTCGACCTCTGTTGGTCGATCTTACCTGTTTCAATGTGCGATGCAGGCCTTGTGACTTCTCTAGTAGAGAAACCGGCTGCATCTTCTGGGGTGTAGGATGACATTACAAATCAACCGCTACCAGTTCAATGGCGGCTGCTCTATCTGGGGTGTAGGATGACGTGACAAATCAACTGCTGCCAGCTCATTGATGGCTACTTTATCTTGGGTGTAAGATGACGTGACTTATCAACTGCTGCCATCTCATTAGTAGCTTCTCTATCTGGGGTGTAGGATGACGTGACGTATCAACCGCTGCCAGCTCATTGGTGGCTGCTCTATCTGGGGTGTGAAGATAACGTGACTTATCAACAGCTGCCAGCTCATTGATGGCTACTTTATCTAGGGTGTAGGATGACGTGACCTATCACCTGCTGCCAGCTCATTGGTGGCTACTCCATCTGGGGTTTAGGATGACGTGACCTATCAACTACTGCCAGCTCATTGGTATCTGCTTTATCTGGGTTGTAGAATGACGTGACCTATCAACTGCTG
Organism: Achatina immaculata; assembly: GCA_009760885.1. NCBI lineage: Eukaryota > Metazoa > Mollusca > Gastropoda > Stylommatophora > Achatinidae > Lissachatina > Lissachatina immaculata. The sequence continues at coordinate 312,248 of CM019699.1, forward strand.
CCAGCTCATTGGTAGCTGCTTTATCTGGTGTGTAGGATGACGTGACCTATCAACTACTGCCAGCTCATTGGTAGCTGCTTTATCTGGTGTGTAGGATGACGTGACCTATCAACTGCTCCCAGTTCATTTGTGGCTGCTTTATCTGAAATAACTCTTGGTCGGAACTACAACTGAGGTTCACCTAACGAGTAATTACATTTTCCTCCAAAGTTAATTCTATCGCCCTGTCAAATGTTGCTGTTTTATCTCTGATTAACATAGCTTTAATACTACGTGATATTAGGGCGTCCGTGAAGGTCTGTACTAGTTACTTCTGCGCCAGCGGAGATGCCAGTTCCGCTGCATAGTCGACATCTTTGCCTGCCACGCTGATTCAGTCAGCGAGTGCTGGAATAGACTCTCCAGGAGTCTGTGTGATGCCGGCGAGCTTATGGCAGGCCTCTTGAGGAGTTTCTAGAACACCATAACGTGCTAATAACACTGTAACAAATTCCTCCCATGACTCCTGAAGATGGAGGCGCTGCGTGACAAATTCCGCCATAGGACTTGTGGTGCGGAGATACAACAAGTTCTTCACGAGCAGATCCACAGCTCTGATCTCCGTGAGTTTATCTAACTCCACCAACCACTGCTTCAACTTTGCTGTGTCCTCGTCGAAATCGTTCTACAGCTGAGAGCGCACATGTGAACTTCAAGTCATCACTCACTTGTGACAGGGGGCCCTGCAACTTACCCAGCAAATCTGACGTGGGTGGAGCAGAAGCCATCGTACGACCTTCACTGCTAGCTTCTTAATTATCTAAAACCACTAAACAATTATCAATATTACTAAACAATATCAATATCATTGAAAAAATATGAATATTATGGAATGAAAATCAATATTACTGAAAAATAATCACGGCAAAATTAACTAAAACGATCATCAACATCAACAGTATACTACATATTAACCAAACTAACTACTACTAGGTCCTGTATTGAATGTAATTCAACAATAATTTTATGCACTATTTCAAATATCACACCTAAATTAAATGTTCAATAAAGTCCAACAAATGTCACTGGAAACGAATGTTCTAAAATATTTATTTCAAATACACCTGAATATAAAAATGTATTTGATTCTACACCACAAGTAAAGAGCACATCCAGCGACTGTCCATTACAAGTGTCCACTCCTATGTATCTGCCGAATAATCTCATTGAGGCAAAAGTTGGCAAAGTTGATCAAGTAGCGATATTCAGAGTGTTTATTCTTGCAGTAAAGCTGAAGACCCAGAATAACTGTTGAAAATGCAGAAACAGTTAATTTGAGCATTTGTTACCTCCCCTGTTTGGGTAGAGGTGGTCGAGATGTGATGTTACCTCCCCTGTCTGTGTAGAGGTGGTCGAGATGTGATGTTACCTCCCCTGTTTGGATAGAGGTGGTCGAGATATGATGTTACCTCCTCTGTCATGGTAGAGGTGGTCGAGATATCATGTTACCTCCTCTGTCTGGGTAGAGGTGGTCGAGATATCATGTTACCTCCTCTGTCATGGTAGAGGTGGTCGAGATGTGATGTTACCTCCCCTGTTTGGATAGAGGTGGTCGAGATATGATGTTACCTCCTCTGTCATGGTAGAGGTGGTCGAGATATCATGTTACCTCCTCTGTCTGGGTAGAGGTGGTCGAGATATCATGTTACCTCCTCTGTCATGGTAGAGGTGGTCGAGATATCATGTTACCTCCCCTGTCTGGGTAGAGGTGGTCGAGATATCATGTTACCTCCTCTGTCATGGTAGAGGTGGTCGAGATGTCATGTTACCTCCCCTGTCTGGGTAGAGGTGGTCGAGATGTCATGTTACCTCCCTTGTCTGGTTAGAGGTGGTCGAGATATGATGTTACCTCCCCTGTCTGATTAGAAGTGGTCGAGATGTCATGTTACCTCCTCTGTCTGTGTAGAGGTGGTCGAGATGTCATGTTACCTCCCCTGTCTGGGTAGAGGTGGTCGAGATGTCATGTTACCTTCCCTGTCTGGGTAGAGATGGTCGTGATGTCATGTTACCTCCCCTGTCTGGGTAGAGATGGTCGAGATGTCATGTTACCTCCTCTGTCTGATTAGAAGTGGTCGAGATGTCATGTTACCTCCTCTGTCTGGGTAGAGGTGATCGAGATGTCATGTTACCTCCTCTGTCTGGGTAGAGATGGTCGAGATGTCATGTTATCTCCTCTGTCTGGGTAGAGGTGGTCGAGATGTCATGTTACCTCCCCTGTCTGGGTAGAAGTGGTCGAGATGTCATGTTACCAGCCCTGTCAGAGTAGAAGTGGTCGAGATGTCATGTTACCTCCCCTGTCTGGGTAGAGGTGGTCGAGATGTAACAAGCCGCTCTGTTTCCTCACAGGGTACTGGATCAGGATCAGGTTCACAGGTCAGGGGTCAGGTTCACAGGACCGGTCTGTAAGTACAAGTAAGCTTAGACACTTGCACTGCCTAGGGCCCAAGGAGTTAGATGTGCCCCAGACACTCGGAGAAGGTGGACATCATCGCCGTCTTGAACTATCCCTACACTAAACAAAAATGCAACTCCCTAAGCACAACTTGAGAACCGCCGGCGAAAACAGACTACACAAACACAACTGTGGGCTACAAAATACGTGCATGAACTGGTCAACGTCTAAACAAACACACTGGTCGTGATGATTGGCCTGATTCGGCTACACAGAAACATATTTTCGTATTTGTAGATACGTTACATTGATATACGCCGAGTAACAAGACAACTCAGAGAACAATAACATAGAACTACACATCAATACACGACATGACCAGTTACATGTAATCGACTAATTCAACACCACAAATGACACTTAACAAAAATCCAGTAATCACAGGATTAAGTAGTCAACAAATAATCAGAAAATGTATAATGATGGATCCCATTTGTTCGATGTGTGTTGCATAGATGTGGAGTGTAAACTGATGAGAAAAATTACAATGATCATAAAAAAATCTCCGGGCCATTAACATCGCCATGGGGCTAACTCAGACATACAACATTGACAAAACATGCCAACTTCAAAACTACAGCATATCTTTCAACCTGAAATTGCAACTTTGTCTAAACGGGGACAAATCAAATGCACAGTCTACATGACAAATACAACATCTGTCATGAAAAGGACAATCTAACTACAAAATTGTCCTAAAAAGGAAAGTCCATCTAACACAAATACGACAACTGTTGCCCTAAAAAGTACAAATAAACACAAATACTACATACTAGAATAACACTTCTGCCCTAAAAGAGGACAATCACACCAAACTTACATAATGAACCAGAGAATCCATAACATCCCTTTGTACAAAATCATCTCACACACGACCTGTCTCTACAACAATCAGACCATAAAATAACCCATTCATACATCCCGCCCATCAGACCCAAGTGACTGAATTCTCAATCGGACCACGGAGATACTTTCTCCGTGCTAGCATAAACAGGTGAGTTGTGGTCTATTACTGTTTGACCACAACAACAGGGTTTCTCACACACACACACACACACACACCACACACACACACACACACACACACACACACACACACACACAAATATATTTCGTGAATCAGGAATCTGGTCCGTGAATCATGCTTTTCGTTACCAATGCAAAACGTTCATCAACTCAGCAGATATAACGTCATCGATTTGTGTGGGCGGATCTTCTTCCGCCACGGCCGACACCCCGAACATATGGTGGGAGTTACTTCCCGTCGTTCAGCCGGCTATTGTACCCATCGGTTTTGATTCCACCCCCACCACCCAGGCGCTCCTTGTGGTGATCTACCGCCACAGTACTCTGTCCAGATTGTAAGTTATATGTGTGACAAGTTTTGTTGAAATTGTTACAGGCGTTCCAGTGTGATGCTGGAACACACACACACACATATTATATATATATATGAACGTGTGTGCATGTATTTATGTATGTATGTTAGCTCATCACGCGGTAACGCCTGTAGCAATTTCAATCAAACTTGGCACACATAAAACTTACAATCTTGAAACTGCACCGTGTACGTTAGATCATCCCTACGACCCGAAGATGGCCTGGGTTGTTGGAGTGGGATCGAAACCGAACGACGCAAACAATTGCCCCACTAAACGACGGGAAGTAACCCCCGTTATATTTATGCCTGCTGTGGAAAGTCTGTCGTGAAGGACAAAGGTCAGCATAGACAAATCGACGACGTTATATCTGCTGAGATGCCGAACTGTTGGCATTGATAACGATAAACATGATACACCCAGCAGATTTCGGATTCATGAGACATCTTACTGTTTTTCACCTCAGCTTCCATTTAGAAAATGGTCAGAGTATTTATTTCATAACAGAAGGCCCATACAGTGGCTGATCAGCTACCAACCATATGGGGGAGGGGCAGGTGTGAGGGTTGGACCTTCTAGAAGTTTGTGGATATGACTGCGGTCTTGGACTCATGACGTTCGAGAATCTTCCAGCACCCACCCGACTCTTTGATAGTCGTATACAAGGTAAGCTAATTCGGCAAGTCTTCCAGTTTATCAACTGTCAGGGAATGTGACTGTGTCATGTCGCCCTTTTAGTTGATGGTCTATTTTTTGTTTTAATTATATTTGTAAACATACATTTTAACATTCCTTTCTCCTTATGGTTATATTAGTTTTTTTTATTGTATTCTATAGTAGATTTCATTGCTCTGTGACAGTGTGCCGTTTTCTTATTTTTTCAAATTAGATTTTAAAATTAGGGAGAGAGAGAGAGGAAGCGTGAGACAGAGGGAGAGAGAGGGTGAGAGAGAGTGAGAGAGGAATGGAGGTAGAGAGATTGATTGATTGATCTTTATTTAAAAGGGTTAAGAATTGGGCACGCAGGCCCGTCTGACATTCTGCCCTTTATCATACATCTTTCACTCTATTCCAGACATTCTACAAATATGCTGTTCATATAACAAACTTAACTAACATTGAAGCTGAGAGACATAAAATAAAATATAACATTTACGTTTCGCTCTTAAACATTCACTCAGTACAGAAGTAACTGCATACATTATAAATGACTATCTACTAAACAAAATTTTCGGGACTGTTCAGAAAACAATTAATTCTATTCAGTGTCTGTAAGAGCAGCTAAGATAACTTTGGAGAGTGAAAGAGAGAGTGAAAGAGAGAGGTAGGGAATGAATGAATATCTTATATATATATATATATCTTATATCCTTCCCGTGCCGTTAGACGTCACATAGGGCTCGTAAAGTAGTTCGCCAATTTTTCCTGTCTTCGGCTAGTCTTTCAACCTCAACAAAGGATTTTATGCCTGTTAACTTGGCCTCTCTTAATAATGTCCTCTTCAGAGTTTCACGCGGTCTGCCCCTTTTTCTTCTGCCTGTTGTGTTCCACTTGATAGCTTGTTTTGGGATTCTCTGCTCATTTCTTCTCATCAAGTGACCAACATATGTCCATCTCCTTTTCCTGATCACCCATGAGACTGGTTGTTGTTCAGTCATCTGTCTTATCTCTGCATTGTTCTTGAATTCATTCCACTTGATGCCGAGTATTTTCCTTAGGCATTTGTTTTCAAAAGAGTCTAATTTCTTTTCTATTTCTTTAGTTGTTTTCCAGCTTTCGCATGCATAAATGAGGGTGGATATTACATTTGAATTGAATAGTCTTAACTTGGTTTTTGTGCTTATAACTTTTGAATTCCATATGTTCTCAAGATTCTTGAAGATTGATGCTGCTTTTGCAATTCTGATCCTAACTTCCTTTCTAGTGTCACCATCCTGGTCTATGTAGCTGCCAAGGTATGCAAATTGATTGACTTCTTCAATATCTGTCCCTTCTATGTGTATTTTTCCATTTTGATTGATGGGAATTTTCATTATTTTTGTTTTGTCCTTGTTAATTTCAAGTCCTGTTTTGCTAGCCAGTGAAGATAGGCTATCTGTTTTTTCTTGCATGGAATTCACATTATTACTGATAAGAGTTATGTCATCAGCAAAATCAAGATCTTCTAGTTGGGTCCCATGTACCCAGTCAATACCTGTGTTACCTGTGCAGCATTTTGTCATTACGAAGTCTATTGTAATCCCAAAAAGTAAAGGAGACAGTATACATCCTTGGATCACAACTCATAATGGAGATACAATGAGGGAAATTAAAAGGAGGACATCTATCGCTCTTCAGAAAGTAAAACAACTAAATAATTTCTGGAGAGGAACAGACAGAAATACACAAATAAGATTGGGCGTGCATCTTTCCCATCGCAACATATCCCTGTGAGACCTGGACACTTAACAAAACAGCTGAGAAACACATAAATGCCTTTGAATGTAAATGCTACAGAAGAGTTCTTCAAATATCGTGGACACAAAAAAGAACAAATATTTTCATACAACAAGAACTGCGCTGTATCATTTTGAAAATTATATGATAAAAAAACAGACGATACAGAAATTTAAAGAAGCACAAGTTTTGAACAAAGCAGCAAGAAACACCATGAAAGACTAGAAAAACAATTGTAGAGGTCCTCAGACACCTTTTACAAAACTGAAAACTATTTAAAAGTATAAGAAAAAAGACAGTCAATGTTTGAAACTTAAAAAATATAGATTTGGCTATTAAACAAAAAATTCAAGAGAAAAGAACGAAAGGAAAGTCAAAAGAAGATAAGTGATCTTAAGATTTCTTCTAACTTTCTTAAACTTTTCTGTTTCAAAGTAACCTTTAAATAGATCATTTAACACATGAGAATTGTAGTCATAATGGTGTCACTTTGATGAATATACACACTATGCTTCGTAAGATTGAGAAGAAATTGCTTCGAACAGAATGGATTAATCTGTTAAGACAGTCAACTGTGAGAAGCCGAACGTGGCTTTACTGTTCGAGGCATGCGAGACTACATGGTAATGATGTGGCAGATAGACTTGCTGGACAGGTTAAAATAAATGGCAGGCTGACAATGGATAAGGGGGACATTGCTAAGGCTGTGTTGGACAGTCTGGGGGAAAATGAAGGGAGAGAATGGAAGAATAATGTAGGTCTGAAGAGAATGCTGGAGCTAGGACAAATTAAAGGCGCTGGCGGGAAATCTGAACTGTGTGGCAGAAAACACATCGTAAGCGACCAACATCTGACAGGAACTATTAGCAAACATACTTTTGGATGGATGCTGCAGCATGCGGTGGAGCATATATGAGGTTGTCCTGAATGTAATGCAGTCGAAGTGTGAATTATTTTGAGCCTTTGAACCTTTGATATGTAGTTATTATCAGCCATAGCAATGGCCAATCATGTCAAACTGAAGTGTTATGAGTAATAATATTTCTCTCAAACAAGTTTCTTCTTCTTCTTAGTTCGCTTCTATCATCAAGACCGCCCCGAGATCTTACTGAATTTACTCCTGTGGTCCTCGATAGGTCCCGTGGTCACCCTGTGGTCATCGAAAGGACCACACGAGATCCCCGAGAGGACCAAAAGAGGTTCAGAGTATCGCAGGTCTTGAGCCTGTATTTTCAGTGGGTCTCAGGAGCGAGATTGCGTGACATCGCAGTTTTCGTTGCACCATTTTAATCTAGAATTTGACTTTCTCACTGGAAAACCTCAGCGTGATTAGGATAGGCATACATCCCCGTCGGGTGAGAGGTGGTTGCCTATCTAGACTGCATTGGTCCAGTTTCTCCCACTTCAGCATTTTTTGGTCGTGGCCGCTACCTTACCTAATTGTGACCAGGAAGGAGCTTTTGTCCAGGAGGACGAATAGTCGCCACTAGTCTGTTTCACCCCTGGGTTAAGCTGGATTAGGCAATCTGCCCAGTATGGGTGTGTAGAGGACGTGGCCGGCCTTTAGAGCAGAGGTGCAGTGATTTGAGTAGTCCTGATCTCGTGGTTACTGGTCACTTCACTTAATCCTTCACCTTTTCCTCGACGGCGCTACGCAGCAACCCTAATCGCATTTTCTTCATTGCCCGGCAGGAGTCTCACCCCACGCACGGCAGCCGAAGAATATCGCCAGCAACGGTAGATGAGCTATCAAACATGACTCTCATCTACCCGAAGCATCTGGTTTTCAGGCGCCAGATATTCGCCTTCGCGCTTTCTCCTATCATTTTGAACAGTTCTGGCACGAGAATGCCAGGAGCTGGACTTGACTGTCAGAGGCTATTTGAGACGCACGCCGTGGAGACATTTAATTGGAGTGGAGAGCGTATCCCCCACCCTACCTCCGGCTGTAATAGTCCTTAGAACCTCTCAAATAATGACAACGCTTCTTCTTTCTTCTGTTATTTTTTGTTTGTTTGTTTGAAACACAAAACAAGCAGTAAAATTAACAAATAAGTTGTCATGTATTTTCTATTACTCACTTTATTGATTTCTTTCAACGGAGAGAGAGAGAGAGAGAGAGAGAGAGAGAGAGATACAGCACAAATAACAAACCTAATTATATGTGACGGAGTAATTTCATAAACAGAGGTGAGAAGAACTAGTCAAAGAAGAGTAACAACTGCAATATTGATAACGATTCAACTGTTCACAATTTTCCCGAGTCCATAGCTTTGTCTGGTACTTCTCCTCGACCATCTCTATCCTGTGGTAAATCATCATAGAATAAGAAGAGAGTGAGAATCATAAGAAAATATTAACTGATAATTATGCCGTCCCTCATATTTTGTATTATTAAATTATAACCATGTAATAAGAGTTAGTCGATTGTATTTTCTCAGTAACGAATGTATTAAAGCAACTTTCAGACTAAATATCATTCATAAACCTGCACTGACTTCAGTGATTATCTAAAAGAAGAGATTCAGTCAGTCATGTGTATGTTCATCGCGGAAATGTGTCTCTCTAACAGCTCTCCCGTAGGCCTTTAGGTTGTAAGCAAGATGGCTTGCTGCCGATGCATCCATTTGCAGATTATAAAATATGTCTTGCAGCCATCTTCTTTTTGGTCTTCCTCTCTCCCTTTTTTCACATTACGTAATTTTCGAAGACTGTCTTCTCTAAATTATCATGACACTTATTATGTCCAAAAATATTTAAGTTTTCTCTGTTAAACAGATAAAACAAAGAAGAGATTAGTAAGCTAAAGTATTATATACCAAAGCTCTGTATGTGATTTCAGTGAATTGAAAACAGCTTGCAACTATCGATGTGTATAAAAAAAAAAACGATCTGCCAAATGAAACACTTACTGACAAAGGCACTAAGAAAATATACTACATATCACAAATACAAATATACTTGGACTACTGTTTCTGGAATAATTCCTCCATGTCAATCACGAAAGACTTTATTCACTTCAAAAGTGAACAGTAAAAGTTACAGAGAACACATTCGTAACAGACATTACGAACACTGGGACACATCTTGACATTCTACTTATCAAAAACAGATTTCCGTTCATCAAGGCCATTTTAATTCATTAAAATTCTACAACACAATGCTGGATCCTATTTTGGTCAATATTCAATTCCAACATAAAATACAGTCAAGGCTTAAGCAATTCTATGCACTCAAATCCAAAGTGACATGTTTTAAAAAACGTCTCTTACTCATCTGCCCAGCTTTGGAATACCCCACCAACTCATGTAAAATTTATAAATAATATTCCTCTACTTTAAACATTGTCAGTATATATTTGACGTGAACTATAAGTATCCCTAATATGTATGTGTGCATTTGTGTTTATATGTACATGTGTCGATGTGTATATAAATATGTGAATATGTACCTTTATATATATATATACACATAGTTGTGAATGTATATACGATGTACATGTGCTCGTATATCCATACTTGCATAATTGTGTATGTGTTTATGTATTTATTTGCATGTTAGTATCTATGTGGCATATCAATCCATAAAACCATTCAAAATTCCATCCATTCATAGATCCCTCCTTTAATACAATCATTCCTCCAACCATTCGTCTATCTATCTATCTATCTATCTATCTATCTATCTATCTATCTATCTATCTATCTATCTATCTATCTATCTATCTATCTATCTATCTGTCTGTCTGTCTATCTATCTATCTATCTATCTATCTATCTATCTATCTATCTATCTATCTATCTATCTATCTATCTATCTATCTGTCTGTCTGTCTGTCTATCTATCTATCTATCTATCTATCTATCTATCTATCTATCTATCTATCTATCTATCTATCTATGTGTGATGTGCGCAAATGTCTTACTTATGGACTATTATTTTTACTTATGAACTGCTGTCTACACTATACTGATATTTCTATACATAAGTTATATACCTGTCCTTTTAAGTACAAAAATGATTTTATGAAATAGTAAAAGCAATTTGGCATATATTTCATACAAACAAACTTACCGCCTATATGGGAGATAATTCAATTGTAAAAAGGACCATTAGAGAAGATGATAAAAGAATATAGTGGATGATGTTATTTAAATTAAGAATTGTGGTAGATGTAGTTTTGAAGGATAAATTTTAAATGATAATTTTATTTTCCAAAAACATTTCACGTCATTTGACATTAAATGATGGCAAGTCTATCGTTAAATTAGTGCATACACATATTAATTCTTCCATCCATCCATATATCCATGCATTCACCTTTGAATTGACGTATATATCTATCTATCCATCTATCTATCTAGCTTTATTACATCGTTTCTTTCCGACAGACAGCCTTTTGTTTCCCCCGCCCCCCTTTCCATAAAAAAAATCCAAGTCAGATTCATCTATATTTGACAATGGTGTTTCATAATGGTTTTCTCCGTTATTAACCTTATTCATATTTTATTCCAGCTCAAATCTCCTGTTCCGATCTTATTCCTGACAGCTACACAGTTTAGATTAATGACAATGATTGTATTAATCGTGAGTAAACTCTTCAATTTGAAATAAACAGTCTTTTCAAAGGAGCAACAAAAACAATGTACTCATAAACACAAAAAAACACAATCCATTCTCATTACCACAAAACAGACTACTGTTTAAAATTTGGAATAGTTTGTCCATGTCAATCACGAAAAGCTTTATTCACTTCCAAAGCGATCGGGAAAGGTTAGAGGTGAAACACACGTAATATACATAATGAATAATGGGAAACATATTGACATTCTACCTCTCAAGAACAGATTTCCGTTCATCAAGGCCATTTTAATTCATTACAATTCTATAGCACAATGCTGAACCCTATTTTGGTCAGTATTCAATTTCACCATAAAATACAATCAACGCTTAAACAAATGAATACTCTCAAACACAATTTTTAAAAAGTCTCTTCCTCATGTGCCAAGTTTTGGAATACCCTACCAACTCATGTAAGACGTATAAGTAATATTCCTATACTTTAAGCATTGTCAGTATATATTTACGTGGGCTATACGATTCTCTAATATGTGTGTGTATATGTGTTTATGTACATGTGTAGATGTGGATATAAATGTGTCAGTATGTAAGTTTATATATATTTACACATATTCGTGAATATGCATACGGTGTATGTGTGCTAGTATATCCATACATGCATAATTGTTTAGGTGTGAATATCAGTGTGAATGTATGTTAACTGATACTTTGTATTCACGAGGTTTATCCACCCATGCAATCATTCATCCATCCAAACACTCATCAGTCATTCAATTATTCCATCCATAAAATAATCTATCTATCTATCTATCTATCTATCTATCTATCTATCTATCTATCTATCTATCTATCTATCTATCTATCTATCTATCTATCTATCTATCTATCTATCTATCTATCTATCTATGTGTGATGTGCGCAAATGTCTTACTTATGGACTATTACTTTTACTTATGAACTGCTGTCTACACCATACTAATATTTCTATACATAAGTTATATACCTGTCCTTTTAAATACAAAAATGATTTTATGAAATAGTAAATGCTATTTGTAACACCCAAGTCAGATTCATCTATATTTGACAATGGTGTTTCATAATAGTCTTTTTTTAATTCTCCGTTATTAACCATATTCATCTTTCATTCCATATCAAATCTCCTGTTCCGATCTTATTCCTGACAGCTGCACAGTTTTGATTAATGAGAATGAGTGTGTTAATCGTGAGTAAACTCTTCAATTTGAAATAAACAGTCTTTTCAAAGGAGCAACAACAACAGTGTACTATAAACACCAAACAAAAAAACAAAAACAATCCATTCTCATTACCACAAAACATAAACTGACTTATTGACCATTAGCAACAGTCTAGCTCCAAGCTGGAACTTCATAGATAGATAATGTCAGTGAAAATGTATCTCTATGTCTCACGACTGAACGCCTCCTCAGCTGGAAATGTCTTCTAGACAATCTAATCAAACTCATCACACAAAACGTTTACCAATCTGCCAAAATGAAACACATATGTACAAAGACACTAAGTACATATACTTCATATCAGAAATACAAACAAACTTGGACTACTGTTTCAAAATCTGGGATAGTTTCTCCATGTCAATCACGAAAGGCTTTATTCACTTCCAAAGTGATCAGGAAAGGTTAGAGGTGACACATACGTAACATACATTATGAATAATGGGAAACATATTGACATTATACCTCTCAAGAATAGATTTCCGTTCATCAAGGCCATTTTAATTCATTAAAATTCTATAGCACAATGCTGAACCCTATTTTGGTCAGTATTCAATTCCAGAATAAAATACAATCAACGCTTAAACAAATGAATACTCTCAAACACAATTTTTAAAAAGTCTCTTCCTCATCTGCCCAGCTTTGGAATACCCTACCAACTCACGTAAAACGTATAAGTAATATTCCTATACTTTAAGCATTGTCTGTATTTATTTACATGGGCTATACGATTATCTAATATGTATGTGTGTATTTGTGTTTATGTATATCTTTAGATTTGGATATAAATATCTCAATAGGTACGTTTATATATATGTACACATATTTGTGAATGTGCATACGGTGTATGTGTGCTAGTATATCCATACATGCATAATTGTTTACATGTGAATATAAGTGTGAGGTTATGTTAATTGATACATTGTATTCACGAGGTTTATTCACCCATGCAATCATTCATCCATCCAAACATTCATCAGTCTTTCAGTTATTCCATCCATAAAATAAATAATCTATCTATCTATCTATCTATCTATCTATCTATCTATCTATCTCTATCTATCTATCTATCTATCTATCTATCTATCTATCTATCTATCTATCTATCTGTTTGTTTGTATGTCTGTCTATGCATCTGTTTGTCTCTCGGTCTGAGTCTTTATATGTGTCTTTTTATCTGTGTATCTGTTCCTCTGTTGGATTGTCTGTCTGTCTGTATTAATATTTATTAGTCTAGTTAATTTTTCTCTTTCCTTTCACATATATATATATATATATATATATATATATATATATATATATTCGTTTAATTTTTTTTAAGTAACTATTATTTGAATTATTAGTAGGGCTATATGATATGTTGTACTCCAGTAAACGTACACACTATGTAAAGGAAAATAAAAATTCAAAGAAATACAGGAGAGATCAGAAATGAAAGAAAAACAAACGCATTTAATCTTCTCCGTAAACAAAGTTTTTATAAAAAGGTTTTGTCAGGAATAATTATATGAACCAAAAATAGGTTATATATGAAAGATATTTTTAAAGTTATAGGAAAATGTTTGTAATTACGAAGCGGAAAATTTGCCTGTATCCCTATATTAATCTATCTATCTATCTATCTATCTATCTATCTATCTATCTATCTATCTATCTATCTATCTATCTATCTATCTATCTATCTATCTATCTATCTATCTATCTATCTATCTATCTATCTATCTATCTATCTATCTATCTATCTATCTATCTATCTATCTGTCTATCTGTTTATCTATCTGTCTATCATCTATCTTTCTGTTTGTTTGCTTGTCTTTGTATTTGTTTCTCTGTCTATCTGCTTCTGTATATGGTTCTTTTTATCTGTATAACTGTTCGTCTGTCCGAGTGTCTGTCTATAACTCATTTTATGTGCCTAATTATTTGTTCTCTTTATTTTTATTTCTGTACTTTGTATATATGTATATTCGTTAAAAGGATCTATATCTTTTAAATATTAGTAGTGATCTATGGTATATTTTAAAGCAAGAAATTTACACCCTAGATATGCAACAAAAAAATTCAAAGAAATACAGGAGAGATCAGAAATGAAAGAAAAACAAACGCATTTAATCTTCTCCGTAAACAAAGTTTTATAAAAAGGTTTTGTCAGGAATAATTATATGAACCAAAAATAGGTTATATATGAAAGATATTTTTAAAGTTATAGGAAAATGTTTGTAATTACGAAGCGGAAAATTTGCCTGTATCCCTATATTAATCTATCTATATATCTATCTATCTATCTATCTATCTATCTATCTATCTATCTATCTATCTATCTATCTATCTATCTATCTATCTATCTATCTATCTATCTATCTATCTATCTATCTATCTATCTATCTATCTATCTATCTATCTATCTATCTATCTATCTGTCTATCTGTTTATCTATCTGTCTAATCATCTATCTTTCTGTTTGTTTGCTTGTCTTTGTATTTGTTTCTCTGTCTATCTGCTTCTGTATATGGTTCTTTTTATCTGTATAACTGTTCGTCTGTCCGAGTGTCTGTCTATAACTCATTTTATGTGCCTAATTATTTGTTCTCTTTATTTTTATTTCTGTACTTTGTATATATGTATATTCGTTAAAAGGATCTATATCTTTTAAATATTAGTAGTGATCTATGGTATATTTTAAAGCAAGAAATTTACACCCTAGATATGCAACAAAAAAAATTCAAAGAAATAAAGTAAAGATCAGAACTGAAGCAAAAACAAACGAATAGAAGCTTCATTGTCATGACAGTTTTTATAAAACAAACTTTTCATGAGTAATTGTATGAATCAAATACAGTTTAGAAATGAAAGATCGATTTTACGTTATAAGAAAAAATTTCGAAATCTGAATGAGTTAATTCCTATCTATCTATTATCTATCTATCTATCTATCTATCTATCTATCTATCTATCTATCTATCTATCTATCTATCTATCTATCTATCTATCTATCTATCTATCTATATCTATCTATCTATCTATCTATCTATATATACATCTATTTATCTATCTATCTATATATATATATCTATATATCTATTTTTCTATATATCTATCTATCTGTCTATACATCTATCTATCTATCTATCTCTCTCTATCTATCTATCTATTTTTCTATATATCTATCTATCTATCTATCTTTCTATTTATCTATTTATCTATCTAATCCATCTGTCTATCAAACCATCCATCCATCAATGCACCCATCCATCCATTAATCCATCCATCCATGCATGCATGCATCCATCCATCCATTTAACTATCTATCTATCTATCTATCTGTCTATCTATCTATCTATCTATCTATCTATCTATCTATCTATCTATCTATCTATCTATCTATCTATCTATCTATCTATCTATCTATCTATCTATATCTATCTATCTATCTATCTATCTATCTATCTATTTATCTATCTATCTATTATCTATCTATCTATCTATCTATCTATCTATCTATCTATCAGTCTGTCTGTTCATCTTTTTGTCTCTCGGTCTGAGTCTTGATATGTGTCTTTTTATCGGTAAATCTTGTCGTCAGTTTTAATGCTTGTCTGTCGATATTGATATTTGTTGGCCTAATTTCTTTTTCCTTTGATATATATATATATATATACATATATATTGATATATATATATATCTTAGAATATTTTTCATAAAATTAACTATCGTTTTCAATCATTAATCTGGATTTATGGTATATTTTACTAAAGGAAACGTACACGCTAGATAAATGAAAATTAAAATTCAAAGAAACAAAGGATAGATCAGAACTGAAGGAAAAACAAACCAATTTATGCTTCTTTGTCAACAAAGTTTTTAAATAACATTTTGTTCCGGAATAATTTAATGAACCACACAGGTTATAAATGACAGATATTTTTAAAGTTATAAGGAGATGTTTTTAATTACGAATGGGCAATTTTGATTCTATCCATATATCAGTTTGTCAATCTATCTATCTATCTATCTATCTATCTATCTATCTATCTATCTATCTATCTATCTATCTATCTATCTATCTATCTATCTATCTATCTATCTATCTATTTTTCTGTACGTCTGTCTTTGTATCTGTTTCAATGTTGGTCTGCCTTTATATATGTTTCTTTGTATCTGTATATCTGTTCGTATGTCTGAATGTGTATGTTACTATTTATGTGGCTTGTTTTTTTTGTATATTTATTTTTTCTGTACTTTATGTATATGTATATTCTTAAAATAGTCTATCGTTTTGAACTAATAATAAGATATATTTTATGTTTTAATAAAAGACTCTTACTGCCTTGAAACGGCAAAAGAAATTTAAAGAAATAGAGGAGAGATCAGAACTGAAGTAAAACTAATGTATGAAAGATTCGCTGTGCAGATAGTTTTTATAAAACATCTTTTTCAGACGTAATCATATGAAGGAAATATAGTTCAGAAATAAAGATCTTTTGTAAGTTATAAGAAGATTTTTTCAATGTGATTGATCAAATTTATATCTATCTATCTATCTATCTATCTATCTATCTATCTATCTATCTATCTATCTATCTATCTATCTATCTATCTATCTATCTATCTATCTATCTATCTATCTATTTGCGTGCCCAACTCTTTACCCTTAAAAATAAAGAGTATTCATTCATTCATTCATTCTATCTATCTATCTATCTATCTATCTATCTATCTCTATCTATCTATCTATCCATCTATCTATCTATCTATCTATCTATCTATCTATCTATCTATCTGTCTGTCTGTCTGTCTGTCTGTTCCTTTGTCTGTCTATCTATGTACTGATTGTCTGATCGTATATCATTCTGTTTATTATACTATTTATTTGTCTAGTTATTTTTTATGTTTTCCTATATTTATATATATATAATTATATATATATATATATATCTATATACATACATACATACATACATACATACATACATACATACATACATACATACATACATACATACATACATACGTACATACATACATATACACATATTTTTGTTAAACTGAACTATCGTTTTGAACACTTACTAAACTTTTTACCGTATGTTTTACTAAAAGAAACTTACCATCTAGACATACAAATAAATTCCAAGAAAGAAATGAAAGATTAGAACTGACACAAAAACAGAACCTCGAAAACTTATGAATGATGTACAAGGCGTTTTCAAGAAGTAATTTTATGAAATACATAAATCTTATAAATGAAGGATTGTATTCAAATTAAAAGATGACGTTTCTAATTATGAACCATCAAATTTGTACCTTTAGATATATTTAAAACTCCATTTATCCATCCATCTATCCGCCCATCCATCCATCATCTATCTATCTATCTATCTATCTATCTATCTATCTATCTATCTATCTATCTATCTATCTATCTATCTATCTATCTATCTATCTATCTATCTATCTGTCTTTCTGTCTGTCTGTCTGTCTATCTATCTATATGTCTGTCTGTTTGTCTGTCTGTATATATGTTTCTCTGTCGGTCTGACGCTATGTATGTTTCTTTTTATCTCTATATCTGTTAATCTGTCGAAGTGTCTGTCTGTCTATATCACTATTTATGTGCCTAGTTATTTTTTTCTCTTTTCTTTTACTTGTGTACTTTATATATATATATATATATATATATATATATATATTTATACATATGCATATTTTTATTCAAAGGATCTATCGTTTTGAACTATTAGTACTGATCTATGATATGTTTTACTACAATAGACTTACATCCTAGACATGCAAACAAAAATTTAAAAAACTTACTGAGAGATCAGAACTGAAGGAGAAACAAATGAAGTGAAGCTTCACTGTCTAAAACGTTTTTATAAAAATGTTTTTCTAGAGTAATTGTACGAATCAAATGTACTTTATAAATGAAAGTTCTTTTTTATGTTATGAGAAGTTTTTTTAAACTGTGAATGAGTACATTTGTATCTATCTATCTATCTATCTATCTATCTATCTATCTATCTATCTATCTATCTATCTATCTATCTATCTATCTATCTATCTATCTATCTATCTATCTATCTATCTATCTATATGTCTGTCTTTCTGAGTGTCTGTCTGTCTATCTATCTATTTGTCTATCTATGTGTTATATGCTATAATGTTTTACTTATGGACTATTTTTACTTATGTACTGCTGTTTACACTATACTGATATTTCTTTTAATAAGTTGTATACTTGTATTTTTAAGTACAAAAAATGATTTTATGAAATATTAAAAGCGATTTGGCATATATTTCATTGAAACAATCTTACCGCCTATATATTTAATATAATTCAAAAATTAAAAAGGACTATCAGAGAAGATTATAAATTAATATATTGGATGATTTTATTTCAATTAATAATTTTTGTCGAAGTAACTTTGAAGGAGAAATTATAAAATATAATTTTATTTTCTAAATAAATATCACGTTATATTACATTTTCTGTCGGTTGGTCTATCTTTAAATTCTTATATATATATATATATATATATTAATTCATCCGTCCATCCGTATGTCCATGCATTTACATTTGAATTGACGTATATATCTATATAACTATCTATCCTTCTAGCTTTATTATATCGTTTCTTTCGAGAGACAGCAGGTTTTTTTCTAAAAAAATGTCCAAGTCAGATTCACCAATCTTTGACAATGGTGTTCCATAAGGGTCTCCTTTAGATTCTAACTCTCTATCCATCCATCCATCCATCCATTCGTGCATCCATCAATCCATCCATCCATCCATCCATCTATCGATCTCTATCTATCTATCTATCTATCTATCTATCTATCTATCTATCTATCTATCTATCTATCTATCTATCTATCTATCTATCTATCTATCTATCTATCTATCTATCTATATATTTCAGTATATGTGTGTGTCTGCCTATCTATCTTTCTATCTGCTTGTCTATATTTCTATTTGTCTAACTTTTAATTTCTTTTTATACTTATCTAAATATCTCGTATCTACTATCAGCCTGTATTTTTAGTTATTTGTTTTTTCTGTATGTCCAGCTACATATATAGTTTTAATTATATATTTTTATTATTCTTTCAATGAATACTTGTACTATTTCAGGTTTGTGTGCACATTAATATTTCTCTTCCATGTATATTTTCAAAATAAAGTCATTCTTAATTTTTCTTTATTACTTCGAGTTGTAAAGTATAAAATATTCGTTTTTTTAAATATTAATAAAAATTCATGTAACGCTTTAACATTTTAAAAGATTTATTTTTTCTTAAATGGTTTTCATGAAACTGAAAAATGAAAATATTGGAATTATAGTTCTTTTGTATGTTCAATCAACCTTACCTCTATAACCGCTTTGGTTTCTTTGCAGTTTTCTTGTCAGACATGACAGCTTATTTTACTGAACGAGTTACTATCGTTTTTATAGGGACCATTTCTGACAGTACCTTTCTACTGAAATAGTATCTGAAACACTGTATGGGCCGAAAAGAAAAACACTTACAATCTATAAAAATGCGTCAAAAGAAATTTATTAAATCAAACTTATTGACATACATTTTTAAGAAAATGTTCATTCCATCCATCCATCCATCCATCCATGCATCCATCCATCCATCCATCCATCCATCCATCCATCCATCCATCCATCCATCCATCCATCCATTCACTTATCGATTCAATAATTCATTCATTATTCCATCCATCTGTCTGTGTGTCTGTCGGACACTGTTTATAAGTGTATACCTCTGTTTCTCGATCTCTCTGTGTGTATATGTATGTTTATTTATTTATCCGTTTTTCTTCCTTTCTAGCCTAATATTCGTTTATGTAACTATCTTTTAAAAATCATTTCGCTATATAAGAAATATACACATATTTAAAGGCAAAAACTAGAATGTTTCTTTCAAAGAAATTTCCAGTCTACACATTGCAGACCAATCGAAGAAACAAAGGAGTTATAAGAATTGATGGAAAAAGAAAAAACGGGAAGGTTCTATGAAATTTAATATTTTATCAGTAGTGTTTTTCAGGTGAAAAATGCACATATGAGTAAATATATAAAGTGTCATACCAAACAAATAATTAAATTTGGTAAAAAAAATTAAACTGGAACATAATTTATGTACTAGCATCTATCTATCTATCTATCTATCTATCTATCTATCTATCTATCTATCTATCTATCTATCTATCTATCTATCTATCTATCTATCTATCTATCTATCTATCTATCTATCTATCTATCTATCCATCTATCTATCTATCTATCTATCTATCTATCTATCTATCTATCCATCTATCCATCCATCCATCCATCAATCCATCTATCTATCTATCTATCTATCTATCTATCTATCTGTCTGTCTATCTATCTATCTATCTATCTATTTATCTATATATATATATATCAATCGATCTATATCTCTGATTTTCTGTCTGTATGCCTGTCTACCTATATGTCTGTATATATGTGTCCTTCTCTGCATATTTATTTACGTGCTTATCTGTATTTCTATTTGTTTGTCTAAATTTAGTTTCCTTATTCTTATCTTTGTATGCAAAGAAACTTAGATTTTTGACAACTGACAAAAAAAAGGAATCTGAAATATGTATCAATGTGGAAAAACAGAAAGAATTCGAGAACTTTGAATATATTGTATCACTTCTGACTAGTAATTGAGATACAATGAGGGAAATTAAAAGGAGAACATCTATCGCTCTTCACAATGTAAAACCACTGAAGAATATGTGGATAGGAGCAGACAAACCACAAAAATAATATTGTTAATGGCATGCATCTTTCCCAGCGCAACATATGCCTGTGAGACCTGGACACTAAACAAAACATCTGAGGAACACATAAATGCTTTTGAATGTAAATGCTACAGAAGAGTTCTTCAAATATCATGGACACAAAAAAGAACAAATATATCTATACTACAAGAATTTAATATTGAAGAAGGCTGGCTAGTGAAGAGAATTAAAGAGAGAAAACTTAATTATTTTGGACACATTAAACGTCGTGATAATCTAGAGAAGATCGTCTTGGAAGGGTACATAATGGGCCAAAGAAAGAGAGGAAGACCAAGGCGAAGATGATTGCAAAACATCGTTGATGATCTGCAGCAGGCCACCTTGCGCACAACCGAGAGACCTAAAGAAGTGCTGTTTGGGACGGAAAGTTCCGCAAGGGACATGCAAATGAATGAATGAATGAATATATTTCATGTCCACTATCAGCGTGTATATATAGTTATTTTTATTTTATCTCTGACTAGCTACATATATATTTTTAAATATGTATGTTTATTATTCCTTCAATGAATGCTTTTAATATTTCCTGTTTGTGCACAAGTAATATGTCACTTTCAAATATTTTACCAAAATAAATTCATTCTTGACTGTTCTTTATTACTTCGAGTTGTAAAGTATACGATTTTGAAACTGAACAAAATATATTTTTTTTAACTTAGAATAAAAACTCGTGTTACTCTGGAATATTGTGAAATATTTATTTTGCAATAAATGGTTTTCAACAAAATGAAAAATGAAAGCATTGTAATTACAGTTGTTTTGTAGGTTAAATTAATAAGTAATTTGCATATCCCTTACAGAACTTTACCTCCCTAACAGCTGTGGTTACTTACAGTTTTCTTTTCAGACATGGCAGTTTAGTTTTAGTGAACGAATTACCGTCCTATTTAGAGGGAACAATCACGATAATACTTTTTTACTGAAACAGTATCTGAAGCAATGTATGGACTGAAAAGAAACACACTTACCGGCTATAAATATACATCGAAAGAAATTAATTAAAACAAATTTACTGACATAATGTTTTAAAGAAAATGATCCATCCACTTATCCATCTATCTATCTATCTATAACAATTCCTCAAGCACTTCCATTCTGCCACCTTTGTCACAACACCTAGAAAAACACAAAAGACAGTCTTACAACAAATGCAAGAAACTGATTTGATTGTTGACTGTCAGTCAGGTTTTAGGTCCAGACATTTCTGCCATACAGCTCTCTCTCTCTCATAAAAATGACAGAATGTTGGTTATCTAATAGAAATGATGATAAATTATGTGGTGCTGTCTTTGTTGACTTTAACAAACATTTCAAATGACTGATCATGTAATCTTAAT
>CM019699.1:334667-357021 GCA_009760885.1 Achatina immaculata
AACCATCCCTGAATCCATCCATACATTAATTAATCTATCTATCTATCTATCTATCTATCTATCTATCTATCTATCTATCTATCTATCTATCTATTCAACTATCAATTTATCCATTTATCCATTTATCTATCTATCTATCTATCTATCTATCTATCTATCTATCTATCTATCTATCTCTATCTATCTATCTATCTATATATCTATTCAGCTATCAATTTATATATTTATCTATCTATCTATCTATCTATCTATATCTATCTATCTATATACCTATCTATCTATCTATCTATCTATCTATCTGTCTGCGACACGATGCCCTACGTGTTGGCGACTTAAATGTTTATCGCGTGGTAGGAAAACTCCCTGAGGTTACACGTATACTTCAACAACATTTTCATATTTTTGGTTTATCTGGAAGCAGATTACATAAAAACATCACAGACAATGATATACAAATAGACGGTTTTAATTTGATCAGGAGTGACCCAACTAGGAAGCTAGAGACAGGTTTAGTCGTTTACATTTCTAACACAATTAAATTTTGTAGAAGAGAAGACCTAGAAACATCAGAGGTTGAATGTATTATGCTGGGAATCAAAATATCAAATCTTAGTCCAATTCTAATTAGTTTTATATACCGAAATCCAAATGCTTCAGCCGAGTGGCATGATCACTTTGCGACCATGATGGATGATGCTGTAACTCATAAATTCAAGGACATAATCATTCTAGGCGACTTCAATATAGATCTTAATCAGCCAAATCCTACATGGAAGAACATTTTAACATTTACAACTTCTCCCAAATTGTTAACAAACCTACTAGAGTAACTGAATCATCATCAACACTAATAGATCATATTTATGTAGCTAATCCAGGAAACATTACTGAATGTACTATCCCTCATGTGTCGATGAGTGATCACTACCCGGTCTGCTGTACGTGGTCACATAAAGGGTATAAAATACCAAATACAAACATACCAGCACCAAATATAGAAACTTTAAAAACTTTAACTTGGAATTATATTTAACGGATCTAAAAGCTTCGCCTCTTACGTACGTTTTCCAGTTAACAAATCCAGATGAGGCTATCGAATACTGGATCAAGATATTTCGAAATATTTTTGACAAGCATGTCCCAATCAAAGAAATGAGAGTAAAACACGTAACAAAATCCCCGTGGATAACTCCCGATATATTGCAACTCATGAGGAAACGGGATAAAGCTCACAAAAACAGAAATTTTCAGTAGCTATCGTTCACTTAGGAATAAGGTGCAGTATTTAATTAGGCAAGAAAAGAAAAATTACTTCAGAAATTTAGTGAAAGACAAAACTGATAGTAAATCAATCTGGAAAGCGATTAATACTCTTGTAAATAAAAGGAAGCAAACTGACCCACAAACACTTAATGGTGAACATACTTGCACTAACTTCAGTGAACATTTTAGGGAAGAAATTAGTATTCTAAAATCTTCATTACCAACCCCGTAATTGCGACCTGAGCGTGTTGAAAACTTTCAGCGACAGTAAATGTGTAAAGCTAAAACAAATTAATATTCCTTTCCTCACAGTCGGTGAGGTTTATAACTACATCCGGTCCTTAAAGAACACTAACTCAGCAGGATATGATGACATTAGTAACAAGATACTACGCTACGCTGCACCAGTTATCACAGACACACTAACATACTTATACAACTTGTGTATTGACAAAAAATATTTCCCTGACGCTTTTAAACTCGCCAAAGTTTTTCCTCTTTTTAAATCTGGACAGACCAGTGACCTCTCAAACCATAGACCCATATCCATTCTGTCATCACTATCTAAACCTCTTGAAAAGCATATACAAAAATTAACACTGCTCACATTGCAAGAAAACAATCTACTAATAGACAGTCAGTCAGGTTTTAGACCAAATTACTCCTGCCACACAGCATTAACTAAAATGACAGAAAGCTGGCTGTCTAATATAAATGATGACAAATTGTGCGGTGCTGTCTTTGTTGATTTCAAGAAAGCTTTCGATATGATTGATCATGAAATTCTTGCAAAAAAAAATTGAAGGCTATAGATTACACCCTGACCTAACAAAATGTATTACATATTTTCTCTCAGGTAGAAAACAAGTAGTTTGCTTTAGAAACAAAATATCTGGCTCGTCTGTGGTTGATATCGGTATTCCTCAAGGCTCCATTCTTGCTCCTCTTCTCTTTGCTATCTATATTAACGACCTACCACTACGTTTAAAGCACTCTTCGTGTGATCTTTTCGCTGACGACTGTACTGTTTACAATAGTGAATATGACATCAATAAACTACAGACAACGCTCCAAAATGATATAAACAGTTTGATTAAATGGAGTAATAAAAATGGTATGTTGATAAACACCAACAAAACAAAATCCATGTTCATCATTACAAGACAGAAACTGCAGAATGCAACAAAAGCTTCACTACAGCTTTGTGCTGGGACTAAGGCAATAGAAAATGTTCATGAACATAAAACCCTAGGACTCATCATTGGTCAGCATTTAACTTGGAATTCTCACGTACATAACCCAACAAATTTGATTGCACAGAAAGTTTACCAATTAGCCAAAATTAAACACTTTATCGAAAAAGACACAAGAAAAATATACTACATATCACACATTCAAACACACTTAGATTACTGTTCCACAATCTGGGATGGATGCTCAGTCTCAAACACAAAAAGGCTCCACTCACTTCACAAGCGAGCATTAAATCTTATTTGTGACAAACATCCAGTACGGATTGTAGATCAACACAAACAACTCAGAATTCTACTCCGCAAAAATAGAATCATTTTTAACAAAGTTAAGTTTGTTCACAGAATTCTGTCGCACAATGCTCCGCCTTACTTGTGGTCACTGTTTACGTATAACACTAAACATAGCCAGCGTTTAAAAAACTGTCTTCTTCCTAAACCCAGGATTGATCTGTACAAGAAAAGCCTTGTATACTCTGCAGTACAGCTCTGGAACACACTCCCCTACCATTTAAAATCCATTGGTAATACTTCATCCTTTAACTCAAACCTGTTTCATTATTTACTTGCTTGTAATTATATGCCTCCATAAAATAACCAGCACTCTCTCAATACGTGACTCGCCAACCATCAAGTACTAAAATGACATAGCTAGACAGCAACTTGTTAGATATTGTTAGAAATTATTTTAATGTCTGTTAATAAAACATGTTAGAAGATCTGTATTTACAATGTATTTTTGTTTATGTATATATCTGCTTATGTATGTATGCATGAGTGCTATTTTATTAGGTTAATTACTTCTTCTCTTTTACTTTAAATTTGGTAGGTAAAGCTTACACTCTTTTGATATGTTTTTTATAATTTAATTTGTATATTTGTACTAAATCAAGTGTGTGGGAAGAAAGAAAGATGGAGTGATGAAGGCCAGAATGTAAGATGGGCCTTCGTGCCAATTATTTACCCTTTAAAAATAAAGATTATTCATTCATTTATTCATTTTATCTATCGTTTTTTATCCATCTATCTATCTATTCATCTATATATCTATTTGTATATCTATCTATCTATTGATGTATCCATCTATCTATCTCTCACTCTGAATATGTGTCTATCTCTCTGTCTACCTATATGTCTGTATATATGTTTCCGATTCTGCATATTTATTTTCCTGCTTATCTATATTTCTATTTCTTTGTCTGACTTTAGTTTGTTTATACTTGTGTATATATTTATGCAGAGTAACTTAAATTGATTACAACTGACAAAAAAGGCAGCTGAAATATGTATTAATGATGAAAAACTGGAAGAAGTCGAGAACTTTGAATATCTTGGACCACTACTAACTTGTAATGGAGATACAATGAGGGAAATTAAAAGGAGGACATCTATCGCTCTTCACAAAGTAAAACAACTAAAGAATCTATGGATAGCAGCAGACAAAACCACAAAATTAAGATTTTTTAAAGGGCATGCATCTTACCCAGCGCAACATATGCCTTGGACACTTAACAAAACAGCTGAGAATCACATAAATGCCTTTGAATGTAAATCTTACAGAAGAGTTCTTCAGATGCGATGGACAACAAAGAAAATATATATCTATATTACAAGAACTTAATATTGAAGAAGCCTGGCTAGTAAAGAGGATTAAAGAGAGAAAACTTAAATATTTTGGACACATTAAACGTCATGATAATCTAGAGAAGACCGTCTTGGAAGAGTAAATAATAGGAAAACGAAAGAGAGGAAGACCAAGGCGAAGATGGTTGCAAGACATCGTTGATGATCTGCAGCAGGCCATATTGCGCACACTATAGAGGACTACAGGAGCGCTGTTCGAGACCCAAAGTTCCGCAAGGGACTTGCAAATGAATGAATGAATGAATGAATATATTTCATGTCCACTATCAGCGTGTATATACTGTTATTTTTATTTTATGTCTGTCTAGCTACATATGTATTTTTGAATATGTATGTTTATTATTCTTTCAATGAGTGCTTTTACTATTTAGTGTTTTTGTGCATAAGTAATATGTCACTTTCAAGTATATTACAAAAATAAAATCACTCTTGATCATTTGTTATTACTTCGAGTTGTAAAGTATAAAATTCTGAAAGTGAACAAAATATTAGTTTTTTTTTAAAGTCCAGAATAAAAACTCATGTTACTGTGGAACGTTTTGAAACATTTATTTTACCATAAATGGTTTTCAACAAATTGAAAAAATGAAAGCATTGTAATTACAATTCTTTTGTAGGTTAAAATAATAAATCATTTGCATATCCCTAGCATAGATAGATTCCTAACAGCTGTGGTTGCTTATAGTTTTCTTGTCAGACATGGCAGTTTAGTCTTAGTGAACGAATTACCGTCCTATTTAGAGGGAACAACCACGATAATACTTTTTTACTAAAACAGTATATGAAGCAATGTATGGACTGAAAAGAAACACACTTACGTGCTATAAAAATACGTCAAAAGAAATTAATTAGAACAAACTTAGTGACACAATTTTTTAAAGAAAACAATCCATCCACTTATCCATCCATCCATCTATCTATCTATCTATCTATCTATCTATCTATCTATCTATCTATCTATCTATCTATCTATCTATCTATCTATCTATCTATCTATCTATCTATCTATCTATCTATCTATCTATCTATCTATCTATCTATCTATCTATCTCTCACTCTGATTATCTGTCTGTCTCTCTGTCTATCTGTATGTCGGTATATATGTGTCCGTGTCTGCATATTTATCTACCTGTTTATGTATATTTCTATTCGTATGTCTAATTTTAGTTTGTTTATACTTGTCTATATATTCATGCAAAGAAACCTAAATTGTTGACAACTGAAAAAAAGGCATCTAAATTACATATCAATAATGAAAAACTTGAAGAAGCCTAGAGCTTTGAATGTCTTGGATCACTACTAACTAGTAATGGAGATACAATTAGGGAAATTAAAAGAAGGACATCTATCGCTCTTCACAAAGTAAAACAACTAAAGAATATGTGGATAGGAGCAGTCAAAACCACAGAAATAAGTTTTTTAAGGGCATGCATCTTTCTCAGCGCAACATATCCCTGTGAGACCTGGACACTTAACAAAACAGATGAGAAACACATATATGCCTCTGAATGTAAATGCTACAGAAGAGTTTTTCAAATATCATGGACACCAAAAACAAAAAAAAATATATCCATACTACATAACCTAATTTTGAAGAAGGCTGGCTAGTAAAGAGGATTAAAGAGAGAACACTTAAATATTTTGGACACATTAAACGACATGATAATCTAGAGAAGACCGTTTAGGAAAGAAAAAGAAAGAGAGGAAGACCAAGGCGAAGATGGCTGCAAGACATCGTTTATGATCTAAGCAGGCCATCTTGCGCACAACCGAGAGGCCTACAGGAGCGCTGTTTGGGACGGAAAGTTCCTCAAGAGACACGCACATGAATGAATGTATGAATATATTTCATATCCACTGTCAGCGTGTATATATAGTTATTTTTATTTTATGTCTGTCTAGATACATACATTTTAAATATGTATGTTTATTATTCTTTCAATGAATGCTTTTAATAATTCTAGTTTTTGTGCACAAGTAATATGTCACTTTCACATATATTAGCAAAATATCATCATTCTTGATTAATCCTTATTACTTCCAGTTGTAAAGTATAAAATTCTGAAAGTGAACAAAATATTAGTATTTTTTAGTCCAGAATACAAACTCATGTTACTTTGGAACATTTTGAAATATTTATTTTACCATAAATGGTTTTCAGCAAATTGAAAAATGAAAACATTGTAATTACAGTTCTTTTGTAAGTTAAATTAAAAAATCATTTGCATGTCCCTTCCGGAACTACCTCCCTAACAGCTGTGGTTGCTTACAGTTTTCTTGTCAGACATGTTAGTTTAGTTTTAGTGAACGAGTTACCGTCCTGTTTAGAGGGAACACGATAATACTTTTTTTACTGAAACAGTATATGAAGAACTGTATGGACTGAAAAGAAACACACTTACTGACTATAAAAATACATCGAAAGAAATGAATTTAAACAAACTTATTGACATAATATTTTAAAGAAAATGATCCATCCACTTATCTATCCATCTATCTATCTATAACAGTTCATCAAGCACGTTCCATTCTATCATCTTTGCTACAACGCCTAGAAAAACATATGCAAAAGACAGTCTTATAACACATGCAAGAAAATGATTTGATTGTTGACTGTCAGTCAGGTTTTAGGTCCAGACATTTCTGCCATACAGCTCTCTCTCTCTCATAAAAATGACAGAATGTTGGTTATCTAATAGAAATGATGATAAATTATGTGGTGCTGTCTTTGTTGACTTTAACAAACATTTCAAATGACTGATCATGTAATCTTAATTAGAAAGTTTGAAACTTATAAACTACACCCAACCTTAACAAAATGTAGTACATCATTTCTTTCTAATAGACAGCAGATGGTTTGCCTCAAAATTTCTAAGTCTCGTCCATCTGCACAGTTTACACTAGTGACAATGACTGTACTAATCTTTGGTCACTCTTCAGTTTGAAGTAAACAGTCTAATTAACTGGAGCAGCAAACAAAATCTTCATAAACAGCAGCAAAATAAAATCCATACTCATTACAACAAAACCGAAATTGACAAATTCACCAGCAACATCACTATAGCTCCATGCTAGAATTTATATATATATATATATATATATATATATATGTATATATTTAAATATAGATAATGTTAGTGAACATAATACCCTAGTCTCGCAAGTGACCACCACCTCAGTTGGAATTGTCATGTAGACATTCTAATCAAACTCATTGATCAAAACATTTACCAGTTTGCCAAAATTGAACACTTTCTTGACACAAACACTAGGAAAATATACTACATATCACAAACACAAATAAATCTGGACTACTGTTCCACAATCTGAGATGTTTGCTCCATATCAAACATAAAACAGATTTTACTCGCTAAAAAAACGTAGCACATATCTAGATAAAGGCAACCATCGTGACATTCTACCCTTTAAGAAGATATTTCTATTCAACAAGGCCAATTTAATTCTTAAACTTCTATCGCACAATGCTCACCCTAGTTATGGTGATTATTCAAATTTAACCCAAAACACAGCCAACGGTTAAGCAATTGTATTCTCCCAAAACCAAAACTTGAAATGTTCAAAAACGAGCATCTCTTACTCAGATGCCGAATTTTTCAATACTCTACCAACTCATGTAAAGCTTATAAGTAATATTCAACGTATAACTTCAGACTATGTCAATATCTGTTTGAGATGGATTATATGCCTTCCTAATATGAATATGTATTTGTGACAGATGGATTATATGCATCCCTTAAATGAAAATGTGTTTGTGTACATATTATATAATATACAGAATTGAATAGTTGTAAGTGATAATATGTATATGTGTTTATGTGTATTTATGTGTATTGGTATATATGTTTGTATGAACATATATGTAGGTGTGTATGTACACATGTTTTTATGTGTACATACAAACATGTATGTGTGATACTTATGTGTATCCACATAATATGACAACATAAAAAACCCTATGAACATTCATGCCATGCAATCCATTTATCAATGTATCCACCCATCTATCTATCTATCTATCTATCTATCTATCTATCTATCTATCTATCTATCTATCTATCTATCTATCTATCTATCTATCTATCTATCTATCTATCTATCTATATATGTGTTTTCTAACTTTTAATTTTTTCTACTTGTCTATATTTCTATTGTCCACTATCAGCCTGTGTTTTTAGTTATTTGTTTTGTATGTCTGTCCAGTTACACATATATTTTTAAATATATATTTGAATTGTTCTTTCAATAAATGCTTGTAATATTTCCTGTTTTGTCCACATTAATATTTCTCTTCCAAATATTTTTAGAAAATAAAGTCATTCTAGATTTTTCTTTGTTACTTTGAGTTGTAAAGTATAAAATATTATTTTTTAAAAATACTAATAAAATTTATGTAACGCTGAAGTATTTTGAAAGATTTATTTTACCATAATTAGTTTTCAGGAAATTGAAAAATGAAAACACTGGAATTATAGTTCTTTTGTAGGTTCAATCAATACATCATTTGCATTCCTTATACCGAACATTACCTCTATAACATCTGTGGGTTCCTTACAGTTTTCTTGCCAGACATGGCCGTTTAGTTTTACTGAACGAGTTACTGTCTTTTTTAGAGGGAACATTGAGGACAATATTTTTCTACTGAAACAGTATCTGAAAACTGTATGGGATGAAAAGAAACACACTTACCAGCTATAAAAATGTATCAAAAGAACTTTATTAAAACACACTTATTGACATAATTTTTTTAAAGAACATATTCCATCCATCCATCCATCCATTTATCCATCCATCCATCCAATCATTTATTCTTTCTTCCATCCATCTGCCTGTATGTCTGTCGTACTCTATCTGTATATTTATACACTTGTTTCTCGATCTCTGTGTCTGTATATGTTTGTTTACTTATCTATCTGTCTGTCTGTTTGTCTACCTTTCTATCCATCTATTCATTTATCTGTTTTCATTTTTTTAATTATTTCACTATATAAGAAATATAGACATATTTTTAAGCCAAAAACTGGTAGGTAGAAATAGTATTAGAGGTTTAGTGTATGTTTCTTTCAAAGAAACTTCCAGTCTACATATGATAGAAATTCGAAGAAACAAAGGAATTATAAGAATTGATGAAGATTCTATACCATTTAATATTATAACATGTATATCCTTTCTCTAATTCTTCGTCCTAAGCGTATTTCTTTGATTAAGGTTCACGCCGAAACGTCACAACTTTGTAGTCGTTAAATAATTAAGCCGTTCCTACCTTTTTCCTAGTCTATATATTCTTTGTCTACATCTTCTCTAACATTCTTCATTATATTTTCAGTATACAAGTATATAAGTGGTTTGACATAAAACCACTGTCGATGACATTTGTTCTTCCTTTCCACGCTTTCATAACCACTTTGTTTATCTATACAATTTTTACTTTCTTATAGTAGTAACATCATGCGGTGAATATCAGCAAATTTCCCTCGTTCTGCCCATATTAGACTATCGACACAGAGGACGTTCTGTGTGTTTCAATCATTTCCAAATTAAAATGGAACTTTCAACTTAACACTCGTGACAGACGGGTTGTTTATTTTTTCACCTTGAGACTTGGAGATATCTGTCTGACTATAGTAACATGAATCATTAGAAAATGTCTCCTTCAGTCTTATATAATGATATCGCAGGGTGTTTTGAAGAATGACAGTAGTGATTTTATGCATGTTCACTTGCACACATATGGGCATGCACACAAATATCACACATAAAGACACGTACATCATAACATACCACATATATACAGACACACACACACACATATATATATATATATCACTGTGTGTACTATACTAATATATATGTGTCACTAATAGACGATTTCGACTTACTTATACTAGGTAACCATTGACGTGCACAGAACCCAAATTATACTTGAGTATGTTCGATGTACACGCCCCCAAGCATAGTGCAACGTTACTAACGTTCTAGTAAATTCCGCATATTCTCACGAAAACAATCTTTAGGGGAACTGTACACCCAGTGCCGGGCAACCTCTTTCACTTCTTCGTTATCTCTGAAACTTTGCTCTCTCAGCGGCTTCTTCATGGCTTCAGACAGTGCATACGTCGTTAATAGCAAGATCAGGAGAACATAGCGGATGTGGCAATACCGTAAATCGCACGGACTAACAACGTGGACATGTTTATCCAGACAGCAAAGAAACGACTCAGTGCAATGAAGACCATGGTAGGTGCTGGTCTGCCACAAGGGACAACCTTCCTGCTGGTGCGGGTGTTTGTGATGTCGGTGGTTGAGTATGGCATCAGCCTTCTGACTCTGTCCACGACTCAGATAATCAAGCTTGAAAGAATCCAAAATGAAGCCACGAGGACAGTTCTGGGGTGTAGGGAGACTCGGATGCCCTACTTGTTGGATATGCCCAGCGTGACAGTAAAGCACAAGTATGTGCAAGTGAAGACGTAGCACAGGTGTTCCGGCACAGGGCAAACGCATCAAGCGAGGGAGATCGTGGATGACGGAAGCAGAAGAGACACTGTCAGCAGTCCGTGATCCAGACCAGATCCCACTAGAACCGGAATAACCTAAACGTGAATGCCGGGACTGGGCTCTCGGAAAGACAGAAGTCCATGTGCAGAAACAAATTCAACTTCATTCCAAACCACGTGACCCTGTGATCTTCACTGACGGATCTGTGACACGAAGCCTAAAAAGTGGATGGGGCTATCGAACGACAAAACGGTTGCCAGTAAATTAAGAACATATGAGATCACCACTTTGGGCATGAAAATGAATTTGCAGGTAGCATCAGTAGCAGCAGGACTATATATTGAATGTTAGGATTTAAGATAGATAACTTATCTCAGAATTGAAACATTTGTATAAAATGAGTTATCTTCTGAAGTAACCAGCTGTTTGTGAGTAGAGCCCATCTGCACGAGGGTCACGGTTAAGGTATGACAGGAAAAAAGTCAGGTGAGAGAGAAATCATATGACTGAGAGATAGTTGGTTTTATGTATCGTCTGAGATAGACGTTGATTAGTCTGTTAGAAATGTTGTTGTTTAGTGAAATAGGTGTAGAATAGAGTGTATTAGGATGTTCAGATGGCGACAGTAGTCTGCCGGAACATATATTATATCGTGGAGATGTCCAGTTTTGTGTCCATGGATTTTGTTGATGCTTTTGTCGTTCTCGTCATATCGCTCATCGACTCATCGTCACTCCCTGCATCATTAAAGTAATTTCAACTGTAAAGTTGCTGCTTCTGTGTTACTATTTCCACTGAGAGAGAATGAACCTGAGACCAAGTAAGTCTGTGAAGTGAATAACAAAACTGACGCAACTCAACGTAGAATAGTCGTAGCTTAAATGAGATAAAATATTAACAGTAATTGATAAAGTCAACACTTGTCGTTGTAAACAGAAAGAACATTACTCCAGTGGACAATAGTGGAAATTTACAGAGAGATGACCAATAGGTTTACATTCTACACATAGAAGAGCAGAAGATAGAATCACACTGTATCATGCTTTAGGGTGACTCGCATGGGATCTTTGTAACAGACTCCCAAACATGTTACGGAGAATCTAGAGACATTTCTTCTGCAGGGAGTGGGTCCAGTTTCGCTTATCCAGTTTGACGTGGTTCCACTGCCCAGGTCTTGCGGGAGCCATAGACAATGAGAACACGGACAAGCTAGCAAGCACGGCATCAGTTCAGGCTACCCTAAGAGTGGAGAAAGAGGAGATTGCAAGAGCCATCTTGGTTACGCTGTATGTAGAGGGCAGCATCGGCTTGAAAAACAATCGGATCAGGAGGATGATGGAAATTGGGGAGGAGAGGGAAAGTGGAGGTTTTTCTGAACGAAGAGGTTTAGCTCGTGAGACTGGCTTTATCAGCAGGGGCACACTTCAGAGGGTGTTGGAACAGAGGTCGGTGCAAATTTGTGGATCCCCAGAGCAAAGAGATGCCAGTCTCTGGTTACAGATTTACAGATAACAGTTATGCACGAGCAACACGTGACTGGACCACTTTCTCATACGACGATATTGGACTTTGCCTTGTAAACTTCTCAGTGGCCCGCAGTAATATGCACTGTTGATTGTAAGGCAGTCAATATGTCAATATCTGTTTGAGATGAATTATACGCCTTCCTAATATGAATAAGTGTTTGTTGCAGATGGATTATATGCATCCCTAAAATGAAGATGTGTTTGTGTATATATTGTATAATCACGTATGAACAGTTGTAGGTGTTGGTATGTATATGTGTTTATAGCTATGTGTGTATGTGTATATATGTGTACCGGTATATATGTTTGTATGAACATATATGTAGGTGTGTATGTGCAAAATTTTTATGTCTATATAAAAACAAGTATGTGTGGTACCTATGTGTATCCACGTAATATGACAACATAAAAGAAAACCCTATTAACAGTCATGCCATGCAATCCATTCATTCATTTATCCACCCAACTATCCATCCGTCCATCCATCCATCTATCTATCTATCTATCTATCTATCTATCTATCTATCTATCTATCTATATCTATCTATCTATCTCTATCTATCTATGTGTTTTCTAACTTTTAATTTTTTCTACTTGTCTATATTTCTATTGTCCACTATCAGCCTGTGTTTTTAGTTATTTGTTTTGTATGTCTGTCCAGTTACACATATATTTTTAAATATATATTTGTATTGTTCTTTCAATAAATGCTTGTAATATTTCCTGTTTTGTCCACATTAATATTTCTCTTCCAAATATTTTTTAGAAAATAAAGTCATTCTAGATTTTTCTTTGTTACTTTGACTTGTAAAGTATAAAATATTATTTTTTAAAAATACTAATAAAATTCATGTAACGCTGAAGTATTTTGAAAGATTTATTTTACCATAATTAGTTTTCAGGAAATTGAAAAATGAAAACACTGGAATTATAGTTCTTTTGTAGGTTCAATCAATACATCATTTGCATTCCATATACCGAACATTACCTCTATAACATCTGTGGGTTCCTTACAGTTTTCTTGCCAGACACGGCGGTTTAGTTTTACTGAACGAGTTACTGTCTTTTTTAGAGGGAACATTGAGGACAATATTTTTCTACTGAAACAGTATCTGAAAACTGTATGGGTAGAAAAGAAACACACTTACTAGCTATAAAAATGTATCAAAAGAAGTTTATTAAAACAAACTTATTGACATACTTTTTTAAAGAACATATTCCATCCATCCATCCATCCATCCATGTATCCATCCATCCATCCATCCATGTATCCATCCATCCATCCATCCATGTATCCATCCATCCATCCAATCATTTATTCTTTCTTCCATCCATCTGCCTGTATGTCTGTCGTACTCTATCTGTATATTTATACACTTGTTTCTCGATCTCTGTGTCTGTATATGTTTGTTTACTTATCTATCTGTCTTGTCTGTTTGTCTACCTTTCTATCCATCTATTTATTTATCTAATTTGGTTTCATTTTTTAAATTATTTCACTATATAAGAAATATAGACATATTTTTAAGCCACAAACTGGTACGTAGAAATAGTATTAGAGATTTAGTGTATGTTTCTTTCAAAGAAACTTCCAGTCTACATATGGTAGAAATTCGAAGAAACAAAGGAATTATAAGAATTGATGCAAAAAGAAAATAGTGGAAGCTTTTATACCATTTAATATTATAGCATGTATATCCTTTCTCTAATTCTTCGTCCTATGCGTATTTGTATGATTAAGGCTCACGCCGAAACGTCACAACTTTGTAGTCGTTAAATAATAAAGCCGTTCCTACTTTTTTCCTAGTCTATATATTATTTGTCTACATCTTCTCTAACATTCTTCATAATATTTTCAGTATACAAGTATATAAGTGGTTTGACATAAAACCACTGTCGATGACATTTGTTCTTCCTTTCTACGCTTTCATAACCACTTTGTTTATCTATACAATTTTTACTTTCTTATAGTAGTAACATCATGCGGTGAATATCAGCAAATTTCCCTCGTTCTGCCCATATTAGACTATCGACACAGAGGACGTTCTGTGTGTTTCAATCATTTCCAAATTAAAATGGAACTTTCAGCTTAACACTCGTGACAGATGGGTTGTTTATTTTTTCACCTTGAGACTTGGAGATATCTGTCTGACTATAGTAACATGAATCATTAGAAAATGTCTCCTTCAGTCTTATATAATGATATCGCAGGGTGTTTTGAAGAATGACAGTAGTGATTTTATGCATGTTCACTTGCACACATACGGGCATGCACACAAATATCACACATAAAGACACGTACATCATAACATACCACATATATACAGACACACACACACACACACATATATATATATATATCACTGTGTGTACTATACTAATATATATGTGTCACTAATAGACGATTTCGACTTACTTATAGTAGGTAACCATTGACGTGCACAGAACCCAAATTATACTTGAGTATGTTCGATGTACACGCCCACAAGCTTAGTGCAACGTTACTAACGTTCTAGTAAATTCCGCATATTCTCACGAAAACAATCTTTAGGGGAACTGTACACCCAGTGCCGGGCAACCTCTTTCACTTCTTCGTTATCTCTGAAACTTTGCTCTCTCAGCGGCTTCTTCATGGCTTCGGACAGTGCATACGTCGTTAATAGCAAGATCAGGAGAACATAGCGGATGTGGCAATACCGTAAATCGCACGGACTAACAACGTCGACATGTTTATCCAGACAGCAAAGAAACGACTCAGTGCAGTGAAGATCATGGTAGGTGCTGGTCTGCAACAAGGGACAATCTTCCTGATGGTGCGCGTGTTTGTGATGTCGGTGGTTGAGTATGGCATCAGCCTTCTGACTGGACCACTTTCTCATACGACACTATTGGACTTTGCCTTGTAAACTTCTGAATGGCTCGCAGTGACATGCACTCTTTATATTAAGACAGTGAGATAAAATTAGGCCATTACTTTCTTAGAAAACCGTAGCCATCTGTATTTCTTGGACTTCCTGTGTTTCTCTGTTGCATCGATTGGTGGTTGGTCTCCGGTGTATGGTAGTGAAACCATAACACATCAGCAGCCACCAAACGCTGAAACAAACACCCATCAGGATCTGGGTCTTTCAAGACATTTCTGAATCCATTTATTCTTCCGAGCTTGTGTCAGTCGGCTTAACACCCAATGTGCAGAAATCTTTGAAAATTGTCTGTCCTCGTGCATGATGCAGTGTAAAGCTGGCGACAGAAATCATATAAACAGCAACTTGAGAGAAATCATCTGAGTGAAGCAGAGTCAACAGCGAGCTTATGGCTAACAACACGGCCGCAGGAGAAGATAACTGCCGAGGTGACAATCAACGACCATAACTTAGACCACTCAAAGAGAATATTTAATAAAATCAGGAAAGAAGAAAAACTTCTTTCAAAGCGGAGAAATGTACCATGGTTAAAGTTCCAAGAAAGCAGTCTCGGTGGCTAGAATAATTAAAAAAATTGTGACCCTTCTATGAGTTACCTCGAAAGTATTCTGTAAAATCGACATTAATAGAATCACCAAAGTGGTGGATACTGTAGCATGAGAAGAACATACAAAGCTTAGAAAAGGAAGAACTGTATTGATCAAATTTTCACTCTAAGAATTATGCTGGAAGAACATATAGAAAACCAAAATCACTTCATTTTGAACTTCACTGATTTTTTAAGAGCATTCCGTAGCACACAAAGAGACTGACTGTGGAACACTCTGAAACAATATAAGAACAAAAACCATCAAAAATATACCAGCTGTGTACGACGGCCAGAGAAGGGATTTAGTGAATAGTTCCTGATTGAAACAGGCGTTAAACAAGAATGTATTCTATCTCTCTTCCTGTTTGGAAATATCATCGAACTGACCGGGGGAAAATGCTGTACTTGTAATACCTACCTCGAATGGGTAATGAAGATCATTTAGAAGATCTTGCGACATTGCGCTCATTCATGAAATATGAAAACATGCAAGAAAAATACAGATGTCGTGTACTTCGTGGCTAGCATAACAGGAGTGGAGATCAACAATAAAATTACAGATATCGTGTACTCCGTGGCTAGCATAACAGGAGTGGAGATCACCAGTAAAAATACAGATGCCCTTCGCTCCATGGCTAGCATAACAGGAGTGGAAATCAAAAATAAAAATACAGATGTCGTGTACTCCTTGGATAGCATAACAGGAGTGGAGATCACCTATAAAAATACAGATGTCCTGTATTCTATGGCTAGCATAACAGGAGTGAAGATCAACAATAAAAATACAGATGCCCTGTACTCCATGGCTAGCATAACACGAGTGGAGATCAACAATAACACAACAGATGCCCTGTACTCCATGGCTAGCATAACAGGAGTGGAGTTCAACAATAAAATACAGATGCCCTGTATTCAGTGGCTAGCATAGAAGGAGTGGAGATCAACAATAAAAATACAGATGTCGTGTACTCCGTGGCTAACATAACAGGAGTGGAGATCAACAATAAAAATACAGATATCGTGTACTCCATGCATAGCATAACAAGAGCGGAGATGAACAAGGACAACACAGGTGCCCTGTACTCCGTGGCTAGCATAACAGGAGTGGATATCAACATGGAAAATACAGATGCCCTGTACTCCATAGCTAGCATAACAGGAGTGGAGATCAACAATAAAAATACAAATGTCTTGTACTCCGTGGCTAGCATAACAGGAGTGGGAATCAACAATAAAAATACAGATGTCGTGTACTCCGTGGCTAGCATAACAGGAGTGGGAATCAACAATAAAAATACAGATGTCGTGTACTCCGTGACTAGCATAACAGGAGTGGAGATCAACAAGGACAATACAAGTGTCCTGTACTTAAATCGCTAACACACCAGGACTGGAGATCAACAAGGAAAATAATGAAAAGTTTATTCGCACAAGAGGAAGAAATATATTCGTAAGAAACTGCAATAGAAAAAAGAAGACTACTTTGTATTTCTCGGATGTTACGTGTATCAGGAAGGGAACAAGAGAAAAGAAGCTAGAACGAAGATAGCAAAGACAGCCTTGACCTTTAAAAACCTTTAGAAAATATGGAAATCAAAACATTATCAACAAAAAATACAGTGCAAACTGGAGACATTTTGAAAACAACTACTTAAGGAAAATACTTTCTACACAAAAGAACAAAATCAAGAAATACTGCAGAGATAATGAAATTAGCTTGCAGTAAATAGTCTCTGCAATGATCAACAAAAGAAGATTTGCATATATGTTACACATGATGAGAAGAATCAATCAGAGAATCACAAAGGAAGCCATCAAATGGGAAAGATCTGGAAAAAAAAGCCCAACTTCGATAAATCACCGACAAGAGAGGATAAAACTGTAAGCCTCAAATCTCTTGATGAGATTGAGAAGCTTGCAAAGAATAGAGACTCATGGCGAAGCACACTGGAGAACCTTGCCGAGAATAGAGACCTCAAGGCGAGGAACACTGGAGAAGCTTGCTGAAAATGCAGACTCATGGAGAGCCACACCAAAGAAGCTTGCTGAGAATTGAGATTCACTGAGAGGAACAATGGAGAAGCTTGCCGAAAATAGAGATCTCAAGGCGAGGCACACTGCAGAACCTTGCAGACAATAGAAACTAAGAGCGAGGCACACTGGCGAAGCTTGCAAATAATAGAAAGTCATGGCGATGCACACTGGAGAAGCTTACAGATAATAGAAACTCATGGTGATGCACACAGGAGAAGCTTACAGATAATAGAAACTCAAGGCGAGGCACACTGTAGAAGATAGCGGAAAAAACAAACTCATGGATAGGCACATTATAGAAGCTTGCTGAGAAATTAGACTCATGGCGAGGCACACTGGAGAAGCTTGCCGAGAATAGAGACTTATAGCGAGGCACAATAGAGAATTTTGCAGAGAATAGAGACTTATAGCGAGGCATAATGGAGAATTTTGCAGGAATAGAGACTTATAGCGAGGCATAATAGAGAATTTTGCAGAGAATAGAAACTTATAGCGAGGCACAATAGAGAATTTTGCAGAGAATAGAGACTTATAGCGAGGCATAATGGAGAATTTTGCAGGAATAGAGACTTATAGCGAAGCACAACGAAGAATCTTGCAGAGAATAGAGACGTATAGCGAGGCACACTGGAGAATATTGGAGAAATTAGAGACTCGTGGCGAGGCACACTGGAGAAACTTGCAGAGATTAGAGACTCATGGCGAGGCGCAATGGATTTAATGGATTAAATGGTAGAACAGAGGTTGGTACTACTGAATAGTATCTTGGACTAGTTTTTGCTGAATGGAGTGTTGATCTGAAGTAGCTGTTCACCGTCCCCAGACATCTGCTTCACTCCCAGATTTTTTTCTAACCTTGAGTTGGCACAGCAGATATGGAAACTCAAGCCAGTCCAGTGCGATACATTGATATGAGGTTTATTTGATGGATTTGGTGGCAGTGAAAATGTTGACGAAATGCAGACTGACGGCATGTTGCCCTTCCATGTGGCAAGTCCTTTCATACATTAAAAAAAAAAAACTCCAATAGCAATTAAAAGCCATCCATCTCCATGAGAGAAATCCACCCTGTCAGGTTCATGTTCAAATCTAGATTGCCTGCATTAAATTACCTTTCCCACAATTCACCTTTCCAAGAGCTTCTTGCCTCACGTGATCATGTGATCTGTAACCGTATCAAACGACCTCTATTCCGGAAGTTAAAAAAAAGGAAAATTCCACAAAGGCTACTAATACCCTTCTCTATACATAAAATTGTCTCTCTTGTTCTGAAACACTATATATATATATATATATATATATATATATATATATAAACACTACATTGAATATTCAGTCTATATTGATATAATACACTATTCACTGTAGAATATCTATGAAAGAAGACATTGGGACATTTATGTTTCAAATTATTTTGCCAGAAATGCCTCTAAATAATTACGTGTAATAGAAAGTATTTTAATTAATTTAAATATTGACTTTCAGTAGTTGGGATGTCACAGATGCTAAGAAATTTGCCTTCTCCACAGATGGCAAGATGTTATATTACTGCCATTTCTTCATTAAGTTTCTTTATTTTCTGTCAGTCATGTAAAAGCTAAATCTTAGATCAGTACGATATAACTCAAGGAAAAGAAGTAACACAACTTACTACTTTGTCGACGCATCCGAGCACGGGTCAGAGACGCCACAGACGTATCATCAGCGCTGCCAAGATCCCAGTTTTTCTCTTCTATCGAAAGTGGCGCGGCATGAAGGCACCAAATGAGCATACACAAACAAACGGCAAAGATAATCATTCTTGAAGGCTTAAGAAAGCTTTTGGAATCCATGTTTTTTCAACTGAAAATAAGGACATACAAAAACAAAAAGAAACAAGTAACATGAAATGTAGTTTTATTCTGTAATAGGAATAAAGATATGAACAGATTATTACAGAAACAATCTTATATATGATTAATTTCATTGCACTGTTTTTGAAAAATATAAAACTTATAAACATAAACTAAAAACACCATCGACTGAATATACTAACTGTAAACTGATTCCTGTACGTTTGAATGGGTATTAGAATTTGTGTCTGACTAGAGAGTCTTCTTACACGCACTTACAAGGTTAAGAATGCTCTTGATACAACCCGATCTCTCGACATGGCTTCGTTAAGGCCTTTCTCCAGCTGGAAGGTAAAAGGATGAATCCCACGCCTCAAAACAACCAACCACAAGAACTGACTCAAAATATCTCACAGAATCAAGTAAACGTTTCCACAAGTTCTGTTGAATCATTAGAAAGTAGAACACAAAACTTCTTTGAGTAATATTGGAGGTCTAAAAACTCTTTGATGATTTGCTACATGGCTTTTCCAGTAGTCGTTCCATAACCTAACATTCCAAGCTAGATCCTCACAAAGCAAAATTATGCAGAATCACCAAAAGCTAAAACCAGAAATCAACGACAGCTTCCACGCACGTCTTCACTGGCCCACATTCAGACGAACACGAACTCAGTCCAACAAAAATCACGCTGTAAATAGATACTTCTAGAGCGCTCAGGAAAGCTGAGCCCGAATGTCCGAAAATAACTGGACATCAAGAACGCTAATTGCGCCAGATAATAATATAAAAACGATTGTCTCCCTTGTTCTATATGTCATTGATTCATTCAGCTTTCCACTCATTGCGTCTCAATGCTGCAGAAAAGTAGGGCTGGAAGCGGGCTTCACAGAAATTGTCCATAACCAAATTTACCATCAATTTCTGTGATTCCCGCTTCCTTTGATGCCATAAACACGTTCTTATTGTGCTTAATGGTTAATCCAGCCCTACTTTTCTGCAGCATTGAGACGCAATGACTTGGAAAACTGAATGAATCAATGACATATAGAACAAGGGAGGCAATCGTTTTTATATTATTATCTGGGGCAATTAGCGTTCTTGATGTCCAGTTATTTTCAGACATTCGGGCTCAGCTTTCCTGAGCGCTCTAGAAGCATCACGGTAGCTGGGGTATCCATTTACAGCTTGATTTTTGTTGGACTGAAAATTTTTACTAGATTCTGGCTGGGCATTAAAGTGATGAAACCAACGCCTACAATGTATTGGCTCTAGCACCAACTCGTCCACTTCAAGGGCACAAGCAATATTTAAAATTTATTACACCATAGAGAAAGAAC
This sequence comes from Achatina immaculata, assembly GCA_009760885.1. NCBI lineage: Eukaryota > Metazoa > Mollusca > Gastropoda > Stylommatophora > Achatinidae > Lissachatina > Lissachatina immaculata. The sequence goes on from CM019699.1 coordinate 355,586, forward strand.
TCACAATCTTTAAAATAGACAGCAAGACACTATAGATAAACAACTCACAATATTTAAAATAGACAGTATGACACTATAGATAAACAACTCACAATATTTAAAATAGACAGTATGACATCATAGATAAACAACTCACAATATTTAAAATAGACAGTATGACACCATAGATAAACAACTCACAATATTTAAAATAGACAGTATGACACCATAGATAAACAACTCACAATATTTAAAATAGACAGTATGACACCATAGATAAACAACTCACAATATTTAAAATAGACAGTATGACACCATAGATAAACAACTCACAATATTTAAAATAGACAGTATGACACCATAGATAAACAACTCACAATATTTAAAATAGACAGTATGACACCATAGATAAACAACTCACAATCTTTAAAATAGACAGTATGACACCATAGATAAACAACTCACAATCTTTAAAATAGACAGTATGACACCATAGATAAACAACTCACAGTCTTTAAAATAGAAAGTATGACACCATAGATAAACAACTCACAGTCTTTAAAATAGACAGTATGACACCATAGATAAACAACTCACAGTCTTTAAAATAGACAGTATGACACCATAGATAAACAACTCACAGTCTTTAAAATAGACAGTATGACACCATAGATAAACAACTCACAATCTTTAAAATAGACAGTATGACACCATAGATAAACAACTCACAATCTTTAAAATAGACAGTATGACACCATAGATAAACAACTCACAATCTTTAAAATAGACAGTATGACACCATAGATAAACAACTCACAATCTTTAAAATAGACAGTATGACACTATAGATAAACAACTCCCAAGATTAACTACTTGAGATAAAAGTCCAGGTTCTTATATATATATATATATATATATATATATATATATATATATATGTATATGCAGGAAATTCTCTACTGTAGAGAGCAGAAAAACAACATAACTCCTTCAGATCATCAGAGGAAGTACCCCCCCCCTCAGGCAAGTGTTTCGGCCCTATTAAACTCCTGACACTCTAAAGGGGGTGGGACCCTCTGGGTCATGACTCATAGAGGTCTTGTGAGTTGTTGCTTTTTTTTTTCCTTTCCCGGTCCCGGGATTGAACCCATGATCTTCCAGTTGACACTGCACTTCTGAAATGAGTCTCTAGCGATTTAGCTACGGAGGACTGGTATTGGTTGTGGCAAATGAAATTACTTATGTTCCCAATGCTTGTTTCGCATACTCCACAGCCAGCATGAGGCCTTTTTTGCTGTTTCTGAAAGCATTTTCAGTGCCCTTGCTCTTGCTTGGCCCTTTATGCATAGTTGCTTACATAGGTCTTATGCTGATGTTGCTACGAATCCTCTTCCTCCCACTTCTACAGCTATCACTTTTGCCCTGAATCCTGCCCCCTGCCTCATTTGCTTGACCAG
>CM019699.1:357121-379621 GCA_009760885.1 Achatina immaculata
TGAGACCTATCTAGAGGCAACTCCAGATGGGAAAAAAAGATATCGTTATGGAAACTCGCAGAGAAACCAACCGAGCATCAGGGATGCCAACTCCGAAGAGCTCATTCGTCGGCCCCAAACATGTGACAAAGATCGGATTCTGGAATGTGAGAACGATGGCAGCACCAACAAAAACTACCCAGGTCATCAAAGAAATGGAGAGATACCATCTAGACATACTGGGCATCAGCGAAATGCGATGGCCAGAAGCAGGTAAAAGATCGGCGGAAAACGGTAAGTTAATTATACATTCAGGCAGAAATGACAATAAATTCCGAGACGGAGTGGGCATTATTATGTCAAATGTAGCTGCAAAGAGCCTTGTAGAATGGGAACCAGTGAACAGTCGTATAATAAGAGCACGATACAACCTACGACACGGAAGAATGACAATAATACAGTGTTATGCACCCACGAATGATGCAGATGATGATGTGAAAGACGACTTCTATCACCAACTACAACAAATCATCAACAAAGTCCCTAAACACGACATCCTAATTGCTATGGGGGACTTCAATGCTAAGGTAGGGAAGGATAATACCGACGTTGAAAAAGTGATGGGGAAAGAAGGAATTGACATGGTTAATCAGAATGGAGAAAGATTAATTGAAATATGTCTAACAGAGGGCATGGTCATTGGAGGCACAATATTCCCACACAAAGAGATACATAAAACAACGTGGATATCTCCAGATGATAGAACTAGAAACCAGATAGACCATTTTTGTATTAGAAAGCAATACAGAACATCTCTCATGGATGTAAGGGCTTATAGGGGTGCAGATGTCAACAGTGATCAAACCTGTGCATAGGGAAAATAAAACTAAAATTGAAAAGTCAACACAAGAAATCAGTACACAGAAAGATAAACATCCACAGCCTACAAGAAGAAAATACTAACATTAATTTCAATCAGGAACTTGCCAATCATTCCAAAACACCCAGTGAAGTTGAGGAGATAGGTATAGATGAGTTATGGAATTCTTACAGCACAGCCATAATCACAGCAGCAAAAGTAAGCGCTGGATTGGAAAAACCAAATAGAAAAGCATGGATATCAGATAAAACATGGAAGTATATACATGAAAGACGAGCAGTCAAATTAAACATGTTGAATGCAAAAGCAGATCATGAAAGAGATTCGGCAAAAGCAAAATACAAAGACATAGACAAGAAAGTAAAAAGTTCAGCTAGAAAGGATAAAAGAGAATACATAGACAATATGGCGAAAGAGGCAGAAAAAGCAGCAAAAACAGGAGACAGCAAAACTTTATATAACATACAAAAGAGGCTAACAGGTACTATTACATCTAAAGAAAGACCAATCCTTAGCAAAACTGGAACACTATTAACATCAAATAAAGACCAAAAGCAAAGATGGGCTGAACACTTCCAAGAAATACTCAATCGACCACACCCAAAAGAATTGTTAAACCTTGAAACAGACTTACCAGCCCCACAACTAAATGTCAATCTAGATGAAATTAAATTGCATGAAATTGAAACAGCAGTGAATTTAATGGCTAACAACAAAGCTGCAGGTGAAGATGAAATAACAGCAGAGATGCTAAAAGCTATCAATAGTGACAACATGAGACAACTACAGAGAATGTTTAACAAGATTTGGAAAGAAGAAAAGGTTCCTTCTAATTGGAAGAAGGGAATCATTGTTAAAATACCAAAAAAGGGCAACCTTAGTGACTGTAACAACTGGAGAGGAGTAACCTTAATATCAGTTGTGTCAAAAGTATTTTGCAAGGTCATTTTGAATAGACTCAAAGATATAGTGGATACTGCAATGAGAGAAGAACAAGCAGGATTTCGAAAAGGGAGAAGCTGTCTCGACCAGATCTTTACTTTAAGAATAATACTTGAAGAACATATTGAAAAGCAGAAACCATTAATACTGAATTTCATAGATTTTAAGAAGGCATTTGATAGCATACACAGAGATTCATTATGGAGAATTTTAGGTCTATATGGAATACCATCTAAAATTGTCAACATCATTAAGGACTTATACAATGGATATGTTTGTGCAGTCAAGACAGAAGAAGGGATGAGTGAATGGTTCCAGATTGAAACAGGCGTGAAACAAGGATGTATACTGTCTCCTTTACTTTTTGGGATTACAATAGACTTCATAATGACAAAATGCTGCACAGGTAACATAGGTATTGACTGGGTACATGGGACCGAACTAGAAGATCTTGATTTTGCTGATGACATAACTCTTATCAGTAATAATGTGAATTCCATGCAAGAAAAAACAGATAGCCTATCTTCACTGGCTAGCAAAATAGGACTTGAAATTAACAAGGACAAAACAAAAATAATGAAAATTCCCATCAATCAAAATGGAAAAATACACATAGAAGGGACAGATATTGAAGAAGTCAATCAATTTGCATACCTTGGCAGCTACATAGACCAGGATGGTGACACTAGAAAGGAAGTTAGGATCAGAATTGCAAAAGCAGCATCAATCTTCAAGAATCTTGAGAACATATGGAATTCAAAAGTTATAAGCACAAAAACCAAGTTAAGACTATTCAATTCAAATGTAATATCCACCCTCATTTATGCATGCGAAAGCTGGAAAACAACTAAAGAAATAGAAAAGAAATTAGACTCTTTTGAAAACAAATGCCTAAGGAAGATACTCGGCATCAAGTGAAATGAATTCAAGAACAATGCAGAGATAAGACAGATGACTGAACAACAACCAGTTTCATGGGTGATCAGGAAAAGGAGATGGACATATGTTGGTCACTTGATGAGAAGAAATGATCAGAGAATCCCAAAACAAGCTATCAAGTGGAACACAACAGGCCGAAGAAAAAGGGGCAGACCGCGTGAAACTCTGAAGAGGACATTATTAAGAGAGGCCAAGTTAACAGGCATAAAATCCTTTGTTGAGGTTGAAAGACTCGCCGAAGACAGGAAAAATTGGCGAACTACTTTGCGAGCCCTATGTGACGTCTAACGGCACGAGAAGGATATAAGATATATGATAAGATAGATGAATAGATAGATAGATGGATAAAAAACGATAGATAAAATGAATAAATGAATGAATAATCTTTATTTTTAAGGGGAAAAGAATTGGGCTCGCATGCCAGTCTTACATTCTGGCCTTCATCACTCCATCTTTCATTCTTCCCACACACTTGATTTAGTACAAAGATACAAATTAAATTAGGAAAAACACATCAAAAGAGTGTAATATTTAACTACTACATTCAAAGTAAAAGAAAAGAAGTAATTAACCTAATAAAATAACACTCACGCCACATACACACGCAGACATATACATAAACAAAAATGCATTGTAAATACAGATCTTCTAACATATGTTTTTTAACAAACATTAAAATAATTTCTGACAATATCTAAAAAGTTGCTTTTCTAACTATGTCATTTTAGTACTTGATGATTGACGAGCCACGTGTTGAGAGAGTGCTGGTTATTTTATGGAGGCATATAATTACAAGCAAGTAAATAATGAAACAGGTTTGAGTTAAAGGATGAAGTATTACCAATGGATTTTAAATGGTAGGGGAGGATGTTCCAGAGCTGTACTGCAGAGTATGCAAGGCATTTCGTGTACAGATCAATTCTGGGTTTAGGAAGAAGACAGTTTTTTAAACGCTGGCTTTGTTTAGTGTTATACGTAAACAGTGACCACAAGTAAGGCGGAGCATTGTGCGACATAATTCTGTGAACAAACTTAACTTTGTTAAAATGATTCTATTTTTCGGGGGTAGAATTCTGAGTTCTTTGTGGTGATCTACAGTCCATACTTGGTGTTTGTCACAAATAAGATTTAATGCTCGCTTGTGAAGTGAGTGGAGCTTTTTTGTTTTTGAGACTGAGCATTCATCTCAGATTGTGGAACAGTAATCTAAGTGTATTTGAATGTGTGATATGTAGTATATTTTTCTTTTGTCTTTTTCGATAACTTGTTTAATTTTGGCTAATGGTAAACTGTATGTGCAATCAAGTTTGTTAGGTTATGTATTTGAGAATTCCAAGTTAAATGCTGACCAATGATGAGTCCTAGGGTTTTATGTTCATGAACATTTTCTATTGCCTTAGTCCCAGCACAAAGCTGTAGTGAAGCTTTTGTTGCATTATGCAGTTTCTATCTTGTAATGATGAGCATGGATTTTGTTTTGTTGGTGTTTATCAACATACCATTTTTATTACTCCATTTAATAAAATGTTTATACCATTTTGGAGCGTTGTCTGTAGTTTATTGATGCCATATTTACTATTGTAAACAGTACAGTCGTCAGCGAAAAGATCACATGAAGAGTGCTTTAAATGTAGTGGTAGGTCGTTAATATAGATAGCAAAGAGAAGAGGACCAAGAATGGAGCCTTGAGGAATACCGGTATCAACCATAGGCGAACCAGATATTTTGTTTCTAAAGCAAACTACTTGTTTTCTACCTGAGAGAAAAGATTTAATACATTTTGTTAGGTCAGGGTGTAATCTATAGCCTTCCATTTGTTTTGCAAGAATTTCATGATTAATCATTTCGAAGGCTTTCTTGAAATCAACAAAGACAGCACCACACAATTTGTCATCATTTATATTAGACAGCCAGCTTTCTGTCATTTTAGTTAATGCTGTGTGGCAGGAGTAATTTGGTCTAAAACCTGACTGACTGTCTATTAGTAGATTGTTTTCTTGCATGTGGAGCAGTGTTAATTTTTGTATATGCTTTTCAAGATGTTTAGATAGTGATGACAGAATGGATATGGGTCTATAGTTTGAGAGGTCACTAGTCTGTCCAGATTTAAAAAGAGGAAAAACTTTGGCGAGTTTAAAAGCGTCAGGGAAATACTGTTTGTCAATGCACAAATTGTATAAGTATGTTAGTGTGTATGTGATAACTGGTGCAGCGTAGCGTAATATCTTGTTACTAATATCATCACATCCTGCTGAGTTAGTGTTCTTTAAGGATCGGATGTAGTTATAAACCTCACCGACTGTGAGGAAAGGAATATTAATTTGTTTTAGCTTTACACATTTACTGTCGCTGAAAGTTTTCAACACGCTCAGGTCGCAATTAAGGGGTCGGTAATGAAGATTTTAAAATACTAATTTCTTCCCTAAAATGTTCACTGAAGTTAGTGCAAGTATGTTCACCATTAAGTGTTTGTGGGTCAGTTTGCTTCCTTTTATTTACAAGAGTATTAATCGTTTTCCAGATTGATTTACTATCAGTTTTATCTTTCACTAAATTTCTGAAGTAATTTTTCTTTTCTTGCCTAATTAAATACTGCACCTTATTCCTAAGTGAACGATAGCTACTGAAAAGTTCTTCTTCTTCTTCTGCTTCTTCTTCTTCTTCTTCTTCGTTCGCATTGTCTGTCTATATCTGCAGTCCTGTCTCTTGGATAAATTTCACTGTTTTGTGTAACTCATGTATGGAACCGTAGAGCTTATCTTCTTTAGTGGTTTCACTGGGCCAGTAATAATTTATCAGTGTCTCGTAGCTGATGCAGTTCTGGAGGATATGTTCCACAGTTTGGGTCACCTGGGCACATGTACATAGATTAGTAGTACCAACCTTAAACTTTGTATGCATATGACTTCGGAGTCGGCTGTGTCCTGTTCGGAGACGGAAGATGGTGACTTGTTCCTTTCTGTTTAGCATGTGATAGTCATCATGTGGTGGTGTTTGTGGCTTCCTGTAGGTTTTTATCATGCTTTTCTTCTGATTATAGGTGATTGGTATGTCTGGTTGCTCCATTTCAGTGCCCTCTTTGGCCAGATGGTCAGCTTTCTCATTGCCTGGTATCCCACAGTGGGAGGGAATCCATTGCAAAGTGACTCCATGTTGTAAGCCAATTTTTGACAAGGCATCTTTAAGGTCCGGTAGTTTGTTGCACTGAAGAGCTTCCATTACTGCATCTGTGAGAATTACTACAGGACATGTATCAATTCTGGAGTCTGATAGTTTTTCAACTGCAGCAATAATTGCCCTAACTTCTGCATCAAAGTTGTTGCAGTATTTACCAGTGGGTATGGAAATCTTGTCAATGGTGTTGTTTGGATATTCAATATGTGCTCCTGCCCCTCCATTTTTTATGGCATTATGTGCTGATTCATCTGTATACACACGTATCCAGGTGTCACATGGATATTTGTCATCTAGAACACTAAGTGTGGCTGTTGATCTTACAAGACTGCTCTGCATCTCACCATTCTGTACACCTTTCACTTCAGTCTGAATGGTTATTTGTGTATAATCTGCTTCTTTCCATGGTGTATGCTCTGGTACAGATGATAATGGAGCGACTACAGTTGGAAGGTCAGGTATCAGCTTACGCATACGCTTGGCCTGATGAATGAAGCTGCTTCTTTTAAACCGTCATAATGCCAAGTTATTGAATCTCTCCTTCAGGGGATGGCTTACAGAGCTGAGGAATTTTTCTCCCATAGTCATGACCTTTGTGTCTTTACGTTCCTTTAGCGGTTGAACACCAACTATTTTCTGCATTTCTACTATTAGTGTGGACCTCATGGCACCTGTGATAATCCGTAGTGACTGATTTTGAACCTTGTCTAGATTATGCAACTTAGTGTTTGATGCTGTGCACCAAGATGTTGAGCCATATTCTAAATGTGATAGAATACTTTGTTGATATACATTCTTGAGGATTCTTTCACTAGCTCCCCATGTGGTTCCACTCAATTTTCTTAATATGGCTATTTTCTTCTGACTTTTGCTTCTGTACTGTTGATGTGTTGCTTCCGCGTCAGTTTTGATTCAAGAGTCACTCCTAAGTAAGTGGGTTAGTTGTCCATCCTTAAGGGTATTTCATTTACAAAGATCTTACCTGCTTTCTGTTTAGATGAGGGGTGAACAGAGTGGTACTTGATTTCTCTGTGTTGATACTTGCACACCATTTTTTGTCCATGATGTCAAGATGTCTGCTGCTCTTAGGAGTCTCTGTGATCATCTGCATACAGTGCCGCTTTGATTCCATAGGGAAGTTCCTTGACCAGGTCATTAATGAATACAGGGAATAGTGTAGGCGAAAGGACTCCTCCTTGTGGTACACCGTGTCGCAGAAGTACTTTCTGGCTTTTGTGTCCATCCATTACTACTCTAGCTCTTCTATTGTGTAAATAGGACTTTATCCAGTTGTACAGTCTTCCATTCACATTGTAGTTTCTTAGTTTCCACAGCAGACCTTTTTTCCTTACTTTATCAAAAGCTTTCTTCAGGTCTATCTACGCTGCAAGTACAAGGTTTTTCTCTTGGAATGCATCCTCAATCTCTTGAGAGAGATAGGTCACTTAATCTTCCGTACTGTAGTACTGCCTAAATCCTGCCTGTTGTGGAATGAGAAGGTTTTCACTTTCTAGGTACCATTTTAGCCTCAGGTCAATGATGGGTTCCATCGTTTTGCATAGGCAGCTAGTGAGACTGATTGGCCTGTAGCTGGAGGCAATATCACTGTTTTTCCCTGGTTTTAGCAGTGGTACCATGCTTGCTTCCTTCCAGATTTGAGGTAACTTACCTGTGCTCCAGCACATATTGAAAATATCCAACAGCTTTCCCATTGCTGCCATTCCCAGGTTCTTCATCATTTCATTGGACACTCCATCTGGTCCTGGTGATTTCCTTGGTTTCAGTTTACTAACTGCTAGGTATAACTCACTACGTGTGATTGGTGCATCCATGACCTCCACTTTTCTGACTTGTTCCTCCTCTTTCTGTGGCTCGATGCGCACTGTACGCTCCTTCTCTGGATGGATATCAATGTTGCAGTCCTGTGCAAACATGCGAACAAAGTGATTGATCTGCTACCTGCTTACCTGTAAGAGTTTTCGCATCCTCTATTAGTGTAACCTTTGTACTTCTTCCAGTACTCTCATTATTTAACTGTTTGATTAGTTTCCACAGTTTCCTTCCATCCTTTATAAAGTGTAGGGACTCTGTTTTCTCTCTCCAACTTTCCCGTCTAGCTTGCAGCTTGGCTCTCTGAAATTTGGCCTTAGAATGTTGGTAATCATTGTGGTGTTCTTGCCATGGTCTATTTTCTGCTTGCTTTCGAGCAGCTTAAACGTCATCATGGAGTTTTCCCAGCTCACTAGACCAGTATGGTTTATAGCCCCTGAGAGCTCCTCTGGGAATGGTTTCACGAGCCGCCTGAAGGATACAAGCATTGCATTCCTTCACTATGCTGTTAATATCCTTACCTTCTATGGACAGCTGTCCCACCAAGATACCTGTACGATGTATGTACATTGTCCAGTTTGCTTTTTTATAGTTCCATCTGGGGAGAGGGCTACTGGTGTTAAGGAGTTCATTTTCTATTGTCAGGAAGACTGGTCGATGGTCGCTACCTCCAGGTTGTTTTCCAACTTCACGTGTATGTTCCACTTCAGATCTGGAGAGTGAAATGCCAGATCTGGTGTTGATTTTGTATGCAAAGCCCTTGAGTAAAATGTTGGGGGATCCATTGGCTGGTTGATCAGGAGAAGTCCATTATCATCCTGCCAGCTCTCAACTTCCTCTCTTGTCTATGTGGTCATAGCCCCAGCTCTGGAAATGGCTGTTAAAATCACCACAGACCATCAGTCTCTCTTTGTGTGTGATTGTTTCTAAAGCAAGTGGGCGGTCATTAGGACATTAATAGTTAAGGAGGTGGAAATCTGTATTACTACTTTTTAGATGGATCATCTGGTACTCGGCTCCTTCCATGAACACTCCCACCTGACATGCGCTGATGTTATTCTTAACAAGTGTGAGTACTCCTCCTTTTCTTCTGTCCTGTCGGTCTGATCTAAAACACTGGTAGCCTCTGATTTTAAAGGCGGCATCTTTGGTTAGGTGTGTCTCCTGTATGCAGCATATACTTACCTGCTCTGCAAAAAGTATTTTTCTCTAGTTCCACCTTTTTGCTATAGCCATCTCTAACACTGCTGACACCCTCAGCATTCCACTGCATTATTTTAAGTTCTTGCATTTTGGAGCGTTGTCTGTAGTTTATTGATGCCATATTTACTATTGTAAACAGTACAGTCGTCAGCGAAAAGATCACATGAAGAGTGCTTTAAATGTAGTGGTAGGTCGTTAATATAGATAGCAAAGAGAAGAGGACCAAGAATGGAGCCTTGAGGAATACCGGTATCAACCATAGGCGAACCAGATATTTTGTTTCTAAAGCAAACTACTTGTTTTCTACCTGAGAGAAAAGATTTAATACATTTTGTTAGGTCAGGGTGTAATCTATAGCCTTCCATTTGTTTTGCAAGAATTTCATGATTAATCATTTCGAAGGCTTTCTTGAAATCAACAAAGACAGCACCACACAATTTGTCATCATTTATATTAGACAGCCAGCTTTCTGTCATTTTAGTTAATGCTGTGTGGCAGGAGTAATTTGGTCTAAAACCTGACTGACTGTCTATTAGTAGATTGTTTTCTTGCATGTGGAGCAGTGTTAATTTTTGTATATGCTTTTCAAGATGTTTAGATAGTGATGACAGAATGGATATGGGTCTATAGTTTGAGAGGTCACTAGTCTGTCCAGATTTAAAAAGAGGAAAAACTTTGGCGAGTTTAAAAGCGTCAGGGAAATATTTTTTGTCAATACACAAGTTGTATAAGTATGTTAGTGTGTATGTGATAACTGGTGCAGCGTAGCGTAATATCTTGTTACTAATATCATCACATCCTGCTGAGTTAGTGTTCTTTAAGGATCGGATGTAGTTATAAACCTCACCGACTGTGAGGAAAGGAATATTAATTTGTTTTAGCTTTACACATTTACTGTCGCTGAAAGTTTTCAACACGCTCAGGTCGCAATTAAGTGGTCGGTAATGAAGATTTTAAAATACTAATTTCTTCCCTAAATTGTTCACTGAAGTTAGTGCAAGTATGTTCACCATTAAGTGTTTGTGGGTCAGTTTGCTTCCTTTTATTTACAAGAGTATTAATCGTTTTCCAGATTGATTTACTATCAGCTTTATCTTTCACTAAATTTCTGAAGTAATTTTTCTTTTCTTGCCTAATTAAATACTGCACCTTATTCCTAAGTGAACGATAGCTACTGAAAAGTTCTTCTTCTTCTTCTGCTTCTTCTTCTTCTTCGTTCGCATTGTCTGTCTATATCTGCAGTCCTGTCTCTTGGATAAATTTCACTGTTTTGTGTAACTCATGTATGGAACCGTAGAGCTTATCTTCTTTAGTGGTTTCACTGGGCCAGTAATTATTTATCAGTGTCTCGTAGTTGATGCAGTTCTGGAGGATATGTTCCACAGTTTGGGGCACCTGGGCACATGTACATAGATTAGTAGTACCAACCTTAAACTTTGTATGCATATGACTTCGGAGTCGGCTGTGTCCTGTTCGGAGACGGAAGATGGTGACTTGTTCCTTTCTGTTTAGCATGTGATAGTCATCATGTGGTGGTGTTTGTGGCTTCCTGTAGGTTTTTATCATGCTTTTCTTCTGATTATAGGTGATTGGTATGTCTGGTTGCTCCATTTCAGTGCCCTCTTTGGCCAGATGGTCAGCTTTCTCATTGCCTGGTATCCCACAGTGGGAGGGAATCCATTGCAAAGTGACTCCATGTTGTAAGCCAATTTTTGACAAGGCATCTTTAAGGTCCGGTAGTTTGTTGCACTGAAGAGCTTCCATTACTGCATCTGTGAGAATTACTACAGGACATGTATCAATTCTGGAGTCTGATAGTTTTTCAACTGCAGCAATAATTGCCCTAACTTCTGCATCAAAGTTGTTGCAGTATTTACCAGTGGGTATGGAAATCTTGTCAATGGTGTTGTTTGGATATTCAATATGTGCTCCTGCCCCTCCATTTTTTATGGCATTATGTGCTGATTCATCTGTATACACACGTATCCAGGTGTCACATGGATATTTGTCATCTAGAACACTAAGTGTGGCTGTTGATCTTACAAGACTGCTCTGCATCTCACCATTCTGTACACCTTTCACTTCAGTCTGAATGGTTATTTGTGTATAATCTGCTTCTTTCCATGGTGTATGCTCTGGTACAGATGATAATGGAGCGACTACAGTTGGAAGGTCAGGTATCAGCTTACGCATACGCTTGGCCTGATGAATGAAGCTGCTTCTTTTAAACCGTCATAATGCCAAGTTATTGAATCTCTCCTTCAGGGGATGGCTTACAGAGCTGAGGAATTTTTCTCCCATAGTCATGACCTTTGTGTCTTTACGTTCCTTTAGCGGTTGAACACCAACTATTTTCTGCATTTCTACTATTAGTGTGGACCTCATGGCACCTGTGATAATCCGTAGTGACTGATTTTGAACCTTGTCTAGATTATGCAACTTAGTGTTTGATGCTGTGCACCAAGATGTTGAGCCATATTCTAAATGTGATAGAATACTTTGTTGATATACATTCTTGAGGATTCTTTCACTAGCTCCCCATGTGGTTCCACTCAATTTTCTTAATATGGCTATTTTTCTTCTGACTTTTGCTTCTGTACTGTTGATGTGTTGCTTCCGCGTCAGTTTTGATTCAAGAGTCACTCCTAAGTAAGTGGGTTAGTTGTCCATCCTTAAGGGTATTTCATTTACAAAGATCTTACCTGCTTTCTGTTTAGATGAGAGGGTGAACAGAGTGGTACTTGATTTCTCTGTGTTGATACTTGCACACCATTTTTTGTCCATGATGTCAAGATGTCTGCTGCTCTTAGGAGTCTCTGTGATCATCTGCATACAGTGCCGCTTTGATTCCATAGGGAAGTTCCTTGACCAGGTCATTAATGAATACAGGGAATAGTGTAGGCGAAAGGACTCCTCCTTGTGGTACACCGTGTCGCAGAAGTACTTTCTGGCTTTTGTGTCCATCCATTACTACTCTAGCTCTTCTATTGTGTAAATAGGACTTTATCCAGTTGTACAGTCTTCCATTCACATTGTAGTTTCTTAGTTTCCACAGCAGACCTTTTTTCCTTACTTTATCAAAAGCTTTCTTCAGGTCTATCTACGCTGCAAGTACAAGGTTTTTCTCTTGGAATGCATCCTCAATCTCTTGAGAGAGATAGGTCACTTAATCTTCCGTACTGTAGTACTGCCTAAATCCTGCCTGTTGTGGAATGAGAAGGTTTTCACTTTCTAGGTACCATTTTAGCCTCAGGTCAATGATGGGTTCCATCGTTTTGCATAGGCAGCTAGTGAGACTGATTGGCCTGTAGCTGGAGGCAATATCACTGTTTTTCCCTGGTTTTAGCAGTGGTACCATGCTTGCTTCCTTCCAGATTTGAGGTAACTTACCTGTGCTCCAGCACATATTGAAAATATCCAACAGCTTTCCCATTGCTGCCATTCCCAGGTTCTTCATCATTTCATTGGACACTCCATCTGGTCCTGGTGATTTCCTTGGTTTCAGTTTACTAACTGCTAGGTATAACTCACTACGTGTGATTGGTGCATCCATGACCTCCACTTTTCTGACTTGTTCCTCCTCTTTCTGTGGCTCGATGCGCACTGTACGCTCCTTCTCTGGATGGATATCAATGTTGCAGTCCTGTGCAAACATGCGAACAAAGTGATTGATCTGCTACCTGCTTACCTGTAAGAGTTTTCGCATCCTCTATTAGTGTAACCTTTGTACTTCTTCCAGTACTCTCATTATTTAACTGTTTGATTAGTTTCCACAGTTTCCTTCCATCCTTTATAAAGTGTAGGGACTCTGTTTTCTCTCTCCAACTTTCCCGTCTAGCTTGCAGCTTGGCTCTCTGAAATTTGGCCTTAGAATGTTGGTAATCATTGTGGTGTTCTTGCCATGGTCTATTTTCTGCTTGCTTTCGAGCAGCTTAAACGTCATCATGGAGTTTTCCCAGCTCACTAGACCAGTATGGTTTATAGCCCCTGCGAGCTCCTGAAGGATACAAGCATTGCATTCCTTCACTATGCTGTTAATATCCTTACCTTCTATGGACAGCTGTCCCACCAAGATACCTGTACGATGTATGTACATTGTCCAGTTTGCTTTTTATAGTTCCATCTGGGGAGAGGGCTACTGGTGTTAAGGAGTTCATTTTCTATTGTCAGGAAGACTGGTCGATGGTCGCTACCTCCAGGTTGTTTTCCAACTTCACGTGTATGTTCCACTTCAGATCTGGAGAGTGAAATGCCAGATCTGGTGTTGATTTTGTATGCAAAGCCCTTGAGTAAAATGTTGGGGGATCCATTGGCTGGTTGATCAGGAGAAGTCCATTATCATCCTGCCAGCTCTCAACTTCCTCTCTTGTCTATGTGGTCATAGCCCCAGCTCTGGAAATGGCTGTTAAAATCACCACAGACCATCAGTCTCTCTTTGTGTGTGATTGTTTCTAAAGCAAGTGGGCGGTCATTAGGACATTAATAGTTAAGGAGGTGGAAATCTGTATTACTACTTTTTAGATGGATCATCTGGTACTCGGCTCCTTCCATGAACACTCCCACCTGACATGCGCTGATGTTATTCTTAACAAGTGTGAGTACTCCTCCTTTTCTTCTGTCCTGTCGGTCTGATCTAAAACACTGGTAGCCTCTGATTTTAAAGGCGGCATCTTTGGTTAGGTGTGTCTCCTGTATGCAGCATATACTTACCTGCTCTGCAAAAAGTATTTTTCTCTAGTTCCACCTTTTTGCTATAGCCATCTCTAACACTGCTGACACCCTCAGCATTCCACTGCATTATTTTAAGTTCTTGCTTTTTGGCTGTTTTCTTCTGCTGTATTTTTGGCCAATAGCTCTACTCTCATGTCTCCTGACTCCACAAGACGAACTGAGAGGACCTCTAGTAGCATTGGGTGGACCCTTTCGAGGCAGGGGGCCGGCACTGCACCTGCCTGGTTAGTCTTCACAGGGCGAGCACCATGTTTGAAAACTGCAGATAGAGACATTTCATTAGCGATAATGCGTGTTACCCTGATTTTTGTGATGCACCTTTGGCTGGGTAACTCCGACTTCAGCACCTTTCCTTGCTAGGGCAGACTGTGGTCTTGCTCGGACTGCCATGAAGACAGTGTGGCTGGCCTGGCCAAAAATTTGTTTTCCAGCCTCTGGTGGCTGTACTTAAGCTCCTTCTCTGGATGGATATCAATGTTGCAGTCCTGTGCAAACATGCGAGCAAAGTGATTGATCTGCTACCTGCTTACCTGTAAGAGTTTTCCCATCCTCTATTAGTGTAACCTTTGTACTTCTTCCAGTACTCTCATTATTTAACTGTTTGATTAGTTTCCACAGTTTCCTTCCATCCTTTATAAAGTGTAGGGACTCTGTTTTCTCTCTCCAACTTTCCCGTCTAGCTTGCAGCTTGGCTCTCTGAAATTTGGCCTTAGAATGTTGGTAATTATTGTGGTGTTCTTGGCATGGTCTATTTTCTGCTTGCTTTCGAGCTGCTTAAACGTCATCATGGAGTTTTCCCAGCTCACTAGACCAGTATGGTTTATAGCCCCTGCGAGCTCCTGAAGGATACAAGCATTGCATTCCTTCACTATGCTGTTAATATCCTTACCTTCTATGGACAGCTGTCCCACCAAGATACCTGTACGATGTATGTACATTGTCCAGTTTGCTTTTTTATAGTTCCATCTGGGGAGAGGGCTACTGGTGTTAAGGAGTTCATTTTCTATTGTCAGGAAGACTGGTCGATGGTCGCTACCTCCAGGTTGTTTTCCAACTTCACGTGTATGTTCCACTTCAGATCTGGAGAGTGAAATGCCAGATCTGGTGTTGATTTTGTATGCAAAGCCCTTGAGTAAAATGTTGGGGGATCCATTGGCTGGTTGATCAGGAGAAGTCCATTATCATCCTGCCAGCTCTCAACTTCCTCTCCTCTCTTGTCTATGTGGTCATAGCCCCAGCTCTGGGAATGACTGTTAAAATCACCACAGACCATCAGTCTCTCTTTGTGTGGGATTGTTTCTAAAGCAAGTGGGCGGTCATTAGGACAGTAATAGTTAAGGAGGTGGAAATCTGTATTACTGCTTTTTAGATGGATCATCTGGTATTCAGCTCCTTCCTTCTATACTCCCACCTGACATGACTGATGTTATTCTTAACAAGTGTGAGTACTCCTCCTTTTCTTCTGTCCTGTCGGTCTGATCTAAAACACTGGTAGCCTCTGATTTTAAAGGCGGCATCTTTGGTTAGGTGTGTCTCCTGTATGCAGCATATACTTACCTGCTCTGCAAAAAGTATTTTTCTCTAGTTCCACCTTTTTGCTATAGCCATCTCTAACACTGCTGACACCCTCAGCATTCCACTGCATTATTTTAAGTTCTTTCTTTTTGGCTGTTTTCTTCTGCTGTATTTTTGGCCAATAGCTCTACTCTCATGTCTCCTGACTCCACAAGACGAACTGAGAGGACCTCTAGTAGCATTGGGTGGACCCTTTCGAGGCAGGGGCCCGGCACTGCACCTGCCTGGTTAGTCTTCACAGGGCGAGCACCATGTTTGAAAACTGCAGATAGAGACATTTCATTAGCGATAATGCGTGTTACCCTGATTTTTGTGATGCACCTTTTGGCTGGGTAACTCCGACTTCAGCACCTTTCCTTGCTAGGGCAGACTGTGGTCTTGCTCGGACTGCCATGAAGACAGTGTGGCTGGCCTGGCCAAAAATTTGTTTTCCAGCCTCTGGTGGCTGTACTTAAGCCCCTTCTCCATATCAGATGGTTTGGAGACAGTTCCACAAAGACACTCTGACTTTGAGATGAGGAATCTGATGAGTGCTTCAACGATATCCATTCCCCGCCACCTATAGTCTACTGGCTCTGTTTTCTTTACATCACTCTGATAGCCATTGTTGTAAAGACCCATAGGCTTGTCACGTCCTGGATTCATTGGTTTCACACCAGACTTCCCTCATCCCTGCCAGAGATCTCCATGTCCCCATCCGTCCACCAACCTGACATTACATTTTACAAAATAACAATTACAATTAGTGTTGATTGCTACAAGTTTCTGGGCTACAGAGGTAGGTCAGAGTTTTTAAGCAAACAGATCTATGTTCCCTGTCTCACAAACACTATGTTAAGATAAGTGTGCTCTTAACACAGTTGTTCCCAGGGGACTGAAAATTTCTATTTTTGTGAGCTTCATCCCGTTTCCTCATGAGTTGCAATATATCGGGAGTTATCCACGGTAATTTTGTTACGTGTTTTACTCTCATTTCTATGATGGCGACATGCTTGTCAAAAATATTTCGAAATATCTTGATCCAGTATTCGATAGCCTCATCTAGATTTGTTAACTGGAAAGCGTACTTTTAGATCCGTTAAAAATAATTCCTAGTTAAAGTTTCTATATTTGATGCTGGTATGTTTGTATTTTGGTATTTTATACCCTTTATGTGACCACGTACAGCAGACCGGGTAGTGATCACTCATCGACACATGAGGGACAGTACATTCAGTAATGTTTCCTGGATCAGCTACATAAATATGATCTATTAGTGTTGATGATGATTCAGTTACTCTAGCAGGTTTGTTAACAATTTGGGAGAAGCCGTAAGATGTTAAAATGTTCTTCCATGTAGGATTTGGCTGATTAAGTTCTATATTGAAGTCACCTAGAATGAGTATGTCCTTGAATTTATAAGTTACAGCATCATCCATCATGGTCGCAAAGTGATCATATCACTCGGCTGAAGCATTTGTATTTCGGTATATAAAACTAATTAGAATTGGACTAAGATTTGATATTTTGATTTCCAGCATAATACAT
The DNA here is from genome assembly GCA_009760885.1 of Achatina immaculata. Taxonomy (NCBI): domain Eukaryota; kingdom Metazoa; phylum Mollusca; class Gastropoda; order Stylommatophora; family Achatinidae; genus Lissachatina; species Lissachatina immaculata. The sequence goes on from CM019699.1 coordinate 373,902, forward strand.
TCAACCTCTGATTTTTCCAGATCTTCTCTTCTACACAATTTAATTGTGTTAGAAATGTAAACGATTAAACCTGTCTATAGCTTCCTAGCTGGGTCGCGCCTGTTCAAATTAAAACCATCTATTCGTATATCGTTGTCTGTGATGTTTTTATATAACCTGTTTTCAGAGAAACCAAAAATATGAAAATGTTGTTGAAGTATACCTGTAACATCAGGGAGTTTTTCTATCACGCGATAAACATTTAAGTGGCCAACACGTAGGCCATCGTGTCGCTAACAGATAGATAAATAGATAGATAGATAGATAGATAGATAGATATATAGATAGATAGATAATAATGGATAAATTGATAGTTGAATAGATAGATAGAAAGATAGATATATATATAGATAGATAGATAGATAGATAGATAGATAGATAGATAGATAGATAGATAGATAGATAGAAGATAGATAGATAGATAGATAGATATATAAATGTATAAAATGATATAGATATATAAATGTATAAAATGATAGTTGAATAGAGAGACATATGATTAGATCGATAGATAGATAGATAGATAGATAGATAGATAGATAGATAGATAGATAGATAGATAGATAGATAGATAGATAGATAGATAGATAGATAGATAGATAGATAGATAGATAGATAGATAGATTAATGTGTGGATGGATGGAGGGATGGTTTCCATTGCATAAATGTTAACAGTTTATTCTTTTTGTTGTCGTTTTATAGTATACACTATTTTGTTATATACACATGTTTGTATGTACTCAGAAAACATGTGAACATACACACTTACTCATATGTTCATACAAACATACATACTGATACACATATATACACATACACACATAGCTATATACACATATTGATACCTACAATTTCACCTATTCATACGTGATTTTATAAAATATACACAAACACATAGTCATATTAAAGAGGCATATAATCCATCTGTATAAACACATATTCATATTGGGGAGGCATATAGTCAATCTCAAACAGATATTGACATAGTCTGAAATTATAAGTTGAATATTACTTGAAAGCTTCACGTGAGTTGGTAGGGTATTCCAAAGTTCGGCAGCTGAGTAAGAGAGGCTCGTTTTTGAACATGTCAAGTTTTGGTTTTGGGAGAATACAGTTGCTTAATAGTTGACTGTGTGTTGAGTTAAATTTGAATAATGATCATAACTAGGGTGAGCATTGTGCGATAGAATTTTATGAATTAACCTGGACTTGTTGAGTAGAAATATCTTCTTTAAGGGTAGAATGTCAAGATTGTTGTCTTTATCTAGATATGTGCTACGTTTTCTTTTAGCGAGTAAAATCTTTTTTATGTTTGATATGGAGCAACCATCCCAAATTGTGGAACAGTAGTCCAGATGTGTTTGTGCTTGTGATATGTAGTATATCTTCCTAGTGTATGTGTTAAGAAAGGGTTCAATTGTGGCAAACTAGTAAACTTTTTGATCTATGAGTTTGGTTAGAATGTCTACATGACAATTCCAACTGAGGTTGTTGTCACTCGCGAGACCAAGGGTTTTATGTTCACTAACATTCTCTATATTTAAAATTCTAGAATGGAGCTCTATTGATGTTGTTGGTGAATTTGTCAATTTCGGTCTTGTTGTAATGAGTATGGATTTTATTTTGCTGCTGTTTATGAGCATTCTATTGTTGCTGCTCCAGGTAATTAGATTGTTTACTTCAAATTGAAGAGTGAACAAAGATTAGTACAGTCATTGTCACTAATATAAACTGTGCAGATGGACGAGAATTATAAATTTTGAGGCAAACCATATGATGTTCATCAGAAAGAAAAGATGTGCTACATTTTGTTAAGGTTGGGTATAGTTTATAAGTTTCAAACTTTTTAATTAAGATTACATGATCAGTCAATTGAAATGTTTGTAAAGTCAACAAAGACAGCACTACATAATGTATCATCATTTCTATTAGATAACCAACATTCTGTCATTTTTATGAGAGACAGAGAGAGCTGTATGGCAGAAATGTTTGGACCTAAAACCTGACTGACAGTCAGGTATCAAATCATTTTCTTGCATGTGTTATAAGACTGTCTTTTGTATGTGTTTTTCTAGGGGTTGTGACAAAGGTGACAGAATGGAAAGTGCTTGATGAATTGTAATAGATAGATGGATGGATAAGTAGATGGATCATTTTCTTTAAAAAACTTGGGTGGGTTTTTAGGCGAAAAACAACACGCTGTCTGTCGGAAAGAAATGATGTAATAAAACTAGATAGATAGATGGATAGATAGATATAAACGTAAATTCAAAGGTGAATGCATGGATATATGGATTGATGGATGAATTAATATGTGTATGCACTAATTTAAAGATAGACTTAAAGTCAGTTAATATCAAATGACGTGAAATGTTTTTGGAAAATAAAATTATCATTTATAATCTGTCCTTCAAAATTACTTCTGCCAAAATTCTTAATTTAAATAACATCATCCACCACATTCTTTTATCATCTTCTCTAATTGTCCTTCTAACAATTGAATTACCTCCCATATAGGCGGTAAGTTTGTTTCTATGAAATATATGCCAAATTGCTTCTAATATTTCATAATCCCATTTTTGAACTTAAAAGGATAGGTATATAACTTATGTATAGAAATATCAGTACAGTGTAAACAGCAGTACATAAGTAAAAAAAATTGGTCCATAAGAAAGACATTTGCGCATATCACACATAGATAGATAGATAGATAGATTGATGGATGGATAGATAGATAGATAGATATATATATAAATAGATAGATAGACAGATAGATAGATAAATAGATAGATAAATAGATAGATAGATAGATAGATAGATATATAGATAGATAGATAGATAGATATATAGATAGATAGATAGATAGATAGATAGATAAATAAATAGATAAATAGATAGATACATGGATAGGTAGATAGATAAATAAATAGATATATAGATAAATAGATAGATAGATAGATAGATAGATATAGATAGATAGATAGATAGATAGATAGATAGATAGATAGATAGATAGATAGATAAATAGACAGACAGACAGACAGATAGATAGATAGATAGAAAGATAGATAGATAGATAGATAGATAGATAGATAGATAGATAGATAGATAGATAGATAGATAGATAGATAGATAGATAGATAGATATCCATAGATAGAGAGATTGATAGATGTATAGATAGATAGATAGTTGTATAGATAGATAGATGGATGGATGGATGGATGGATGGATAGATAGATAGATTGATAGATAGATAGATAATTTTATACATGGAATAATTGAATGACTGATGAATGTTTGGATGTATGAATTATTGCATGGGTGGATAAACCTCTTAAATACAAAGTAACAATTAACTTACATTAACACTTATATTCACAAATAAACAATTATGCATGTATGGATATACTAGCACACATACATCGTATGCATATTAACAAATATGTGTACATATATATAACCGTACACATTGATATATTTATATCCACATCTACACATGTACATAAACACATATACACACACACGTATTAGAGAATCGTATAGAACACGTAAATATATACTGACAATGCTTAAAGTATAGGAATATTACTTATACGTCTTACATGAGTTGGTAGGGTATTCCAAAACTTGGCAGATTAGGAAGAGACTTTTAAAAAAATTGTGTTTGAGAGTATTCATTTGTTTAAGCGTTGATTGTATTTTATGTTGGAATTGAATACTGACCAAAATAGTGTCCAGCATTGTGCTGTAGAATTTTAATGAATTAAAATGGCCTTGATGAACGGAAATCTGTTCTTGAGAGGTAGAATGTCAATATGTTTCCCATTATTCATTATGAATGTTAAGTGTGTGTCACCTCTAACCTTTCCCGATCGCTTTGGAAGTTAATAAAGCCTTTCGTGATTGACATGGAGAAACTATTAATAAATTTTGAAACAGTAGTCCATGTTTGTTTGTATTTGTGATATGAAGTATATGTACTTAGTGTCTTTGTCAAAATATGTTTCATTTTGGCAGATTGGTAAACGTTTTGTGCGATGAGTTTGATTAGATTGTCTAGAAAACATTTCCAGCTGAGGAGGCGTTCAGTCGTGAGACCTAGAGATAAATGTTCACTGACATTATCTATCTGTGAAGTTCCAGCTTGGAGCTAGACTGTTGCTATTGCTGAATAAGTCAATTTATGTTTTGTAGTAATGAGAATGGATTGTGTTTTTTTTTGGTGTTTATGAGTACACTGTTCTTGTTGCTCCTTTTAAAAGACTGTTTATTTCAAATTGAAGAATTTACTCAAGATTTATACAATCATTGTCATTAATCTAAACTGTACAGCGGTCAGGAATAAGATCGGAACAGGAGATTTGAGCTGGAATGGAAGATGAATATGGTTAATAACGGAGAATCAAAAGAAGACCATTATGAAACACCATTGTCAAAGATAGATGAATCTGACTTGGGTGGGTTTTTAGGCGGAAAACAACACGCTGTCTGTCGGAAAGAAATGATGTAATAAAACTAGATAGGTAGATGGATAGATAGATATAAACGTAAATTCAAAGGTGAATGCATGGATATATGAATGGATGGATGAATTAATATGTGTATGTACTAATTTAAAGATAGACTTACCGTCAGTTAAAATCAAAGGACGTGAAATGTTTATGGAAATTAAAATTATCATTTATAATTTATCCTTCAAAAATACTTCTGCCAAAATTCTTATTTTAAATAACATCATCCACTATATTCTTTTATCATCTTCTCTAATGGTCCTTCTCACAATTGAATTATCTCCCATATAGGCGGTAAGTTTGTTTCTATGAAATATATGCCAAATTGCTTTTAATATTTCATAGTACCAATTTTGTACTTAAAAGGATAGGTATATAACTTATGTATAGAAACATCAGTATAGTGTAAACAGCAGTACATAAGTAAAAATAAATAGTCCATAAGTAAGACACTTTCGCATATCACACATAGATAGATAGATAGATAGATAGATAGATAGATAGATAGATAGATAGATAGATAGATAGATAGATAGATAGATAGATAGAAAGATAGATAGATAGATAGATAGATAGATAGATAGATAGATAGATAGATAGATAGATAGATAGATAGATGCAGTTTATTTTATGGATGGAATAATTGAATAACTGATGAACGTTTGGATGGATGAATGATTGCATGGGTGGATAAACCTCGTAAATACAAAGTATCAATTAACATGCATTCACAATTATATTCACGCATAAACAATTATGCATGTGTGGATATACTAGCACACATACATCGTATACATATTCACAAATATATGTACATTTATATAACTGTACATATTGACATATTTATTTCCACATCTACACATGTACATAAACACATACACACACATATTAGAGAATCGAATAGCCCATGTAAATATATACTGACAATGCTTAAAATATAGGAATATTACTTATACGTCTTACATGAGTTGGTAGGGTATTCCAAAACTTGGCAGATGAGGAATAGACTTTTTAAAAAATTGTGTTTGAGAGTATTCATTTGTTTAATCGTTGATTGTATTTTACGTTGGAATTGAATACTGACCAAAATAGTGTCCAGCATTGTTCTGTAGAATTTTAATGAATTAAAATGGCCTTGATGAAAGGAAATCTGTTCTTGAGAGGTAGAA
>CM019699.1:382121-384116 GCA_009760885.1 Achatina immaculata
ACACATACATCGTATACATATTCACAAATATATGTACATTTATATAACTGTACATATTGACATATTTATTTCCACATCTACACATGTACATAAACACATACACACACATATTAGAGAATCGAATAGCCCATGTAAATATATACTGACAATGCTTAAAATATAGGAATATTACTTATACGTCTTACATGAGTTGGTAGGGTATTCCAAAACTTGGCAGATGAGGAATAGACTTTTTAAAAAATTGTTTTGAGAGTATTCATTTTTAATCGTTGATTGTATTTTACGTTGGAATTGAATACTGACCAAAATAGTGTCCAGCATTGTTCTGTAGAATTTTAATGAATTAAAATGGCCTTGATGAAAGGAAATCTGTTCTTGAGAGGTAGAATGTCAATATGTTTCCCATTATTCTTTATGAATGTTAAGTGTATGTTACCTCTAACCTTTCCCGATTGCTGTGGAAGTGAATAAATCCTTTCGTGATTGACATGGAGAAGCTGTTCCTAATTTTGAAACGGTAGTCCAAGTTTGTTTGTATTTGTGATATGAAGTATAGTACTTAGTGTCTTTGTCAATATGTGTTTCATTTTGGCAGATTGGTAAACGATTTGTGCGATTAGTTTGATGAGATTATCTAGAAAACATTTCCAGCTGAAGAGGCGTTCAGTCGTGAGACCTAGAGATAATTGTTCACTGACATTATTTATCTGTGAAGTTCCAGCTTGGAGCTAGACTGTTGCTATTGTAGAATAAGTCAATTATGTTTGTAGTAATGAGAATGGATTGCGTTTTTTTGGTGTTTATAGTACACTGTTTTTTTTGTCTGCTTTAAAAGACTGTTTATTTCAAATTGAAGAGTTACTCAAGATTTATACAATCATTGTCATTAATCTAAACTGTGCAGCTGTCAGGAATAAGATTGGAACAGGAGATTTGAGCTGGAATGGAAGATGAATATGGTTAATAACGGGGAATCAAAAGAAACCATTATGAAACCCATTGTCAAAGATAGATGAATATGACTTGGGATTGTTTTAAGGCGGAAAACAACACGCTGTCTGTCGGAAAGAAATGATGTAATAAAACTAGATAGGTAGATGGATAGATAGATATACACGTAAATTCAAAGGTGAATGCATAGATATATGAATGGATGGATGAATTAATATGTGTATGTACTAATTTAAAGATAGACTTACCGTCACTTAATATCAAATGACGTGAAATGTTTTTGGAAAATAAAATTATCATTTATAATTTATCCTTCAAAATTACTTCTGATAAAATTATTAATTTAAATAACAGCATACACTATATTCTTTTCTCATCTTCTATAATGTCCTTTTAACATATAGTCTGTAAGTTGTTTCTATAAAATATATGCCAAATTCCTTTTAATATTTCATAATATCATTTTTTGTACTTAAAAGGATAGGTATATAACTTATGTATAGAAATATCAGTATAGTGTAAACAGCAGTACATAAGTAAAAATAAATAGTCCATAAGTAAGACATTTGCGCATATAACACATAAATAGATAGATATATAAATAGATAGATAGATAGATATAATAGATAGATAGATAGATAGATAGTATATATATTATAGATGGAAAGATAGATAGATAAATAGATATATAGATAGATAGAGATTGATAGATAGATAGATAGATAGATAGATAGATTATTAGATGGATAAATAGATAGATGGATAGATAGATAAATAGAAAGATAGATAGACAGATAGATAGATAGATAGATTATTAGATGGATATAGATAGATAGATAGATAGATAGATAGATAGATGGATGGATAGATAGATAGATGGATTGATAGATAGATAGATAGATATATAGATAGATAGGTGGATGGATAGATAGATATATGGAATGATGGATAGTTAGATAGATAGATAAATAGAAAGATATATAGTTAGATAGATAGATAGATAGATAGATAAATAGATAGATAGATAGATAGATAGATAGATAG
>CM019699.1:392527-406326 GCA_009760885.1 Achatina immaculata
ACTAACTTATGATAAGTGCCCCATACGATAAGCTTCAGAAACTTTAGTACAGTACAGGGATGTCCAAACTAGCTTATGATAAGTGCCCCATACGATAAGCTTCGGAAACTTGAGAGCCAGAAGGCAGGACAAATATTATACATACATTTTTATTGTTACAGATACATTTTGTTATAAAAATGAAACACATGTATGTAACATAATGTATTCATTGTTGGCATCGGTTTGTATTACTATTTTTTCTGAAGCAAAATTTCACTGTTAGTCTTGATAATAAGACATTTATTTCATCCCATATTTAAAATCTAGCATTAAAAATAGCATTTAAATACTAAAATATATCTTACATCTTACACCCTTCCCGTGCTTTAAAAATGTCACATTGGACCCAGGTGGTAGTTCGCCTAGATGTCCTGTCTTCGGTGAGTTTTTCTCATAAAAGGGATGTTATGCTCACTGAATTGGCTTCTCTTAACAATGTCCTCTTTAGAGTTTCATGTGGTCGACCTCTTTTTCTTCGGCCTTTTGTGCTTCACTTGATAGCTTGTTTGGGGACACTCTGATAGAGTCTTCTCATCACATGACCGACATATGTCCATCTTCTTTTTCTGATCAACCATGAAACAGGTTGTTGTTTGCTCGTCTGTCTGATCCCTGCGTTGTTGTTGAATTCATTCTGCTTTATATCGAGTATTTTCCTTAGGCATTTGTTTTCGAAGGAGTCTAATTTTTTGTCTATTACTTTAGTTGTTTTCCAGCGTTCGCATGCATAAATGAGGGTGGATATTACATTTGAATTGAATAATCTTAACTTGGTTTTTGTTTTTATTACTTTTGAATACCACAGGTTCTCAAGATTCTTGAAAATCATTGCTGCTTTGGCAATTCGAATTCTAACTTCTTTTCTGATGTCATCACTGTGGTATATACAGCTGCCTAGATGTGCAAACTGGTTTACTTCTTCAACAGCAGTTCCTTCTACGTATATGTGTCCTTCGTCGTTAATGAGAACCTTCAATATTTTTGTTTTATCGTTGTTATTTTAAAGTCCTATTTTTACTAGTCATTGAAAATAGGATATTTGTTTTTACTTGCATTGATTTCAATCTAGGCTAAAACTAGGGCGACCATCCCCAACCCAGCGCGTCACATGTGGCGGATGGTGAAAGATATAGAGGATCCCTGTGAATAAGGAGTTATCCAAATAAGCAGGCGCGGACCAACTGCCGGTAGAGAGCCAGTTGGGGTAGTAGGTGGCTCTACTACTTCTATAAAGTGCCTCAGGTGCTCAGTGAAGGGAATAAGAGGTGCCTTAAAACCTCTCGCTCCCGCTGCCTTGCAGGTAGGACAGGGAGTCCAAAGCCTAACGGAGAGTCCGTACACAAACTGACAGAAGGCATATTAGGAATGGGTGATGTTAGATGGACAGGTCCAGCGAAGATAAAATCTGATAAATATATAATTATATATTCAGGAAGTGAGAAACATGAACGAGGAGTAGGAATAATATTTGACGAACAAACAGCAAGGTCAATTGTAGAATATTTGAACATCTCGGACCGAGTCCTGATAGTCTAACTGAAAGGACAACCAATAAACATAAATATTATACAAGTGTACGCTCCAAGATCTGAAAGTTCTGAAGAAGATTTACGGCTATTTTATAATTTCATAGAGACAGCCCTAAAACACACAAAGTCACATGAAGTTACCATAGTCATGGGAGATTTTAATGCCAAAGTTGGTAAAGGAAGAACTTCAGACATCTGTGATGGACTACCGATACTTGAAGATGAAATCATAGATGCCATCAAACACATGAAGAAAGAAAAAGCAATTGGGCCTGATAATGTAACGATAGAAGAAATAGAGGCACTAGAGGAGACAGGAATAAACATAATAACCAAGTTACTGAATGATATTTACAACAGTGGTTATATTCCCAGTGACCTTATTAAATCCACGTTTATATCACTACCAAAGAAACCAGACGCAAAGGAAGGTGATGACCACCGGATTATTAGCCTCTCATGTCACATAACAAAGCTACTTCTGAGAATCATTATGAGAAGAACAAGGAAAAAGATAAAAATGGAAATAGCAAATGAACAGTTTGGATTTGAGGAAAGAAAGGGAACACACAATTCCATTTATGCTTTACGAACACTAACAGAAAGAGCTTTAGAAGTACAGAAAGATCTCTACTTATGCTTCATTGATTACACCAAGGCATTCGACAAAGTGAAACATAATGAAATTATTAAAGTGCTTTAAGACATCAGTATAGACGGCAAAGACCTGAGGATTGTAAAACAGCTTTACAAGCAGCAAGAAGCAGCAATTTGAGTTGAAAATAGAACTGGAAAATATCAACCTATAAAACAAGGGGTGCAACAAGGATGTGTACTATATCCAGACCTTTTTTTCTCTGTACAGTGAGAATATTCTAAGAACAATCATCACAGAACCAGGCATAAAAATTGGAGGATACAATATTAACAACCTTCGGTATGCTGACGACACAGTACTGATAGCTGAGAACCAACAAGACCTGCAAAATCTCTTGGATAAAGTTGCCAAAGAAAGTGAATAGAAATGCCTTACTTTGAACATCAAAAGACAGAGACTATGGTTATATGTAAGAAACAGAATCCACCAAAATGCAATATAAAATTAAACGGAGATATTCTACACCAGGTGCAGAAATTCAAATACCTTGGAACAGTAATAACTTCAAATGGGAAATGAAGAACAGAAATTAGGAAAAGAATAGGTCAAGCAAAGACTGCATTTCAGAGAACGAGAAACATATTAGCCAACACATCCTTATCAATGAATGTTAGAAAACGAGTCCTAAAATGCTATATTGAACCTATCTTGTTATATGGAAGTGAATCATGGACAATTGGCAAGTCTGTACAAAAATCATTGGAAGCAGAAGAAATGTGGTTTATTAGAAGAATGTTGCGAATCACCTGGACAGCAAAAATAACTAACGAAGAATGTATGAGAAGAGCTGGAGAGACACAAAACCTTGTCATAAAGATAAGAGAGACAATGTACTTTCATAGGCCATGCAATGAGAAGAGGGGGCATTGAAAATATTATAACAGCAGGAAAAATAGAAAGAAGAAGATCAAGAGGATCGTGTACTCTGGAGAAGCATAATAACCAACGCCAGTCGGCACGGCACCTGATGATGATGATGATGATGATGATGATTGATTGATTGATTGATTTCATATTGTCTCTGATAAAAATTATGTCATCTGCAAAGTCAAGATCTTCCAGTTGGGTCTCACGTACCAAATAAATACCCGTTTTACATTTGCAACATTTTTTCATTATGAAGTCTATGGCAGTTCCAAAAATCAAGGAAGATAATATACATCATTCTTTCACGCCTGTTTCAATCTGGAACCATTCACTCATTCCTTCGTCTGTATTGACTGCATAAACATATCCATTGTAGATGTCTCTAATGATGTTGACAATCTTAGGTGGTATCCCAAATATTCTTAAAATCCTCCATAATGTATCTCTGTGTATGCTACAAAATGCCTTTTTAAGGTCTATGAAGTTCAGGATTAATGGTCTTTGCTTTTCAATATGTTCTTGAAGTATTATTCTCTGAGTAAAGATCTGATCAAGACAGCTTCTCCCTTTTTGAAATCTTGCCTGTTCTTCTCTCATTACAGCATGTATTTTAAGTCGATAGAGGTGGCTTAGTAGTCTGCAGTGGCCTGTCCTTTGGTGGAAGAGGATGGTTTTCTGTTTTATGTGTTTTGGGCTGTTATTTCTGCTCTGTAGTTGGAGGAAATCTTTCCGGTCTCGAACATTTTTTTTACTGCTTTTTCTGCACATCGATCTGTGTACACATGTGTTCATTCAGCTGGATTGTATTTGCTTGTAGATTGTTATTTTGCTGTTTTGGGACAATATTTTGGATTTTAACAGGTGCTGAAAGACGAAGCATATTTTTTTCCCTATTTGTACTCTGCTTTTAATTCCCTCGCTTACCATGTTGCTTCTATTGAAGGTTGTGCCTAGATATTTGTATGTTTCTACACTCCTGATAATTGTATATGTCTATGCATATTCTATGTCAGACACGAAAAATTACTATATAAGTGTATATAATGAATATATGACCATACACGAATCAGGTAAAGCTGCCCTTTAAAAAAAATGTTATCACTCAGGAAAAAAAAACAATTTGATTAAAGAGCAAACAGTTGTGACATTTCTGTTTGCACCTTAACCATGCAACAATATACAGGACAAAGAAACAGGGAAAAAAGATAAAATCTACATTCACATGAATGCTATTATATATCAGTGCATGGCTTGTGGTTCGCTTGCCGAGTTTGGTAACCCCTGGTATGTAGTACAACAGTAATAGTAATAATTACTGAATATAACAATTTTCCCAAAGGTCTTTTCTCGAGTGTTGACCTTTAGTGGATGCGCTCAATAAATTGTTCCACATCTAAAACTTTTTCGTGCGATTGATTTGGCTCTAAAAATATTGTTAAAAATCTGTTTCCAGAAAACAACTGACAAACTCTGAACACGTACAGTCAACTGTTTGTTTCCTGGCTGTGTCTGACTGTGTGATCATTTTATGTGATCAGTGCACCAACGTCTGACTCTGAGATCATTACATCACGGACAACACGATTTGACAGAGTACGATCAGTGCACCAACGTATGACTCTGAGATCATTACATCACGGAGTAGCACCATGTGACAGGGCGCCATGTGACAGAGCACCATGTGACAGAGCACCATGTGACAGAGCGAAATATGACAGAGCACCATGTGACAGAGCACCATGTGACAGAGCACGGTGACTTCACCAACGCCGTAAATATGTGGCCACTCTCAAATAAAATCCTGGGATGCTGCTATCTATCTAAACCAGCGACGATAACTCTGACCATTCTGGCAATCAGTAAACCTTAGCCGTCATGTTAGAATCAGGAATGGCGAAACATAGCTGACCAAGACCCTCTCCCGCCTCTCCGTTGTAACAGGTCTAGCCTGCCTGACGGGCCAGGGATCGCCATAGTTCCCATGGTAGTGGAGTCTGCTAAAGAAGTATTGTACACCTCTTATCTTCTAGCTCCTGTCAGAGACGGAAAAACGTACTGCCATGACCCGCTCTCAATCCGACATGATGATAATAGCGATGTGTCAGTGGAGATAGTGAATTATTGTTGCTGTCGGTTTTTTATATAGAGATTTGTGTAATTGTTATAAGATGTTTAGACTGAAGTTGTAGGGCTTTCATTTTTATATCGATGTGGGCTGCTGGTGATGGCTGAACTGAGGTAACAGCGCTGAGATTTTTAAATGGAAGTGATGTATTATTTTCACAGATGGCAACTTTTACTGACAAAAAGGCAGAGACTATTTCATGACCTTTCTAGATAAACTTTCTAGAGCGGAAGAGTTAGACTAGAAGGAGCTCGTCAAGTGGAAAATAAGAAGCAACAAAGAGATGTTTCATTAAGATTATTTTCTTTGTTTCTCTTAATGTACTGAGTTGCTGCCCGATTAGTTTAGAATTCTTCTCTTTTTTTATCTTAATGTAGAGAGTTGCTGCTTGATTAGTTTAAGATTCTTCTCTTTGTTTATCTTAATGTACAGAGTTGCTGCTTGATTAGTTTAAGATTCTTCTCTTTGTTTATCTTAATGTACAGAGATGCTGCCTGATTAGTGTAATATTCTTCTCTTTATCTTAATGTACAGAGTTGCTGTCCGATTAGTTTAGGATTGGAAAAGGGAAAAAAAATGACAAGGCAAGATTTCTTTAACAGGCTGTTCTACAAATTATTGAATGTCAGAGATATTATTTTCCTTTCAGTATGAGAGTAAAAACAAAAGAAAAGTGTTTCTAAAATACAAATCTCAGGCAAATATCTAGAATTAAGACTAAAATGAAATAATGACTTAATAATTTAAATACTTAATGTACATCAAGGAATGAAAGAAAAATAAATTCTGCATCAGTGAACACAAGGTTAGAAAAAACGTTCTGAAGCATTACACAATTTAGAAGTTTTGGAATTGAATTTCACTGCGACACATGGATAGAACTTTCTTAGTCTATAAAACTGACGTGCTACAAAGTGTGCCCTGTTAGAGTTTACCAGCAAAACGTTTGTACTTTGAGTCAGCAAGAACAACTTTTACACAGTAAATTACTCACTGTCTTGACAAGTCCACGGTGTCTGTTCGCTTTCCTTGTTTGCTTGACATGTAATGACTGACAAGCTTCAGTTTATATAATAACTCAGAATTGCGTGGTTGTAATCAATCGCTAGCCACGCCTCTTTCGGGGTGTCTTTAGCCACGTGGCTTTCTCTGTTTGTGCAGTTGTCAGATTAATAGTAATGAAAGACACTGAATAAACTGACCATATAACTTTCAAGTATTTTAACTGATTGAATAATAAAGCGACGTGGCACAGAGTGGGAAATGACGGTCTAGATGGGGGAGTGACTTCTTAGCGGGAGTGGTGGATGACATCTGTCATCTGTGCTTTCTGTAGGAGTGAGTGAACAATTGTTCTTATTTCCTGACAGGCTGGGGTTCCCCTCTGAAGCAGATGCTATTTCTAATGATTGTGTGTGTGATCTATGAGACTGGGACAGTGCGGCCCTTTCTTGGGACTGCTCTTGGACAGGGACAAACTCGAGGAAATGGCACCGTTCCTGGTAAGCACGTCACCCAGGCCACCAAAGACGGAGAGTGTTGGCTAACAGAGGGCGCAGTCTTGGAAAACCATGACTTACACTAAAGACGGTCGTGTAGATGTCTCGGCTGCCATCATGGCCGTAATTCTGCCGGCCTCCACGGGGCAACAGCAACACCCAACTCAAAGGGTATGGAGCTCCTGCTCGGGCCTGGACTGTGAGGCGGGCTTTTCTTGGGGCGACAGAGCTGCAGATTTCATTTCTCTTGGACGCGGAAGAAGAATTGAGGATGATAAGAAATCATTTGTACATGGAGATATTCAACTGTTAATTCAGTCTGGGTTTGTCTGTGATAAGAGAAGGAGTGTCATCAAGCCATAAAAAAGAACAGCAAGACAGATATGGTTGAATGACATGAACAACAAAACAAATGAGGAGAAGTCCCACACACAGAGTGTAAGAAAAAACGTTATTCTTCAGTACAAACGACGATATATGAAAGACATGATAAATGAGATGCAGACATGCCATCACAATAAGAACAACAGAGAATTCTAAGAAAAATTGCGAACAGTAAAGCAAGGGCATAAACAACCTCTGCAGAGCTTGAAGGATAGTAATGGAAATATGATAAATAATAAAGAGAAAATATGTATCAGATGTAAAGAATATTTTTGAAAAACTACTAAACTGTGAAGAGCCTATAAGCACATTGCCATGTGAAGAAACACAGACTTGCGAACCTGAAATAGAGGAACCATACTTAGAAGAAGTATCATGATGCTAAGAAACAACACAGCAACGGGTTCAGATGGAACTCCTGAAGAACTAATTAAGGAGGATGTCTAAATCTACATGAACAGATATGTGCGCTAATACAACAAATATGGAGAGAAGAAAAACTCCCTAGCCAATGGAGAGAATCATTACTGATCCCAGTATTCAAAAAAGGTGATAAGAACATGCGTGAAAACAACAAAAGGATATCATTACTACAAACAAGATACACAATAATATCTATTATTCTTTAAACTGATTAAAATCATGCAGTGAGAACATACTGAAAACATACAGGTTTTAGGAAGAACAATCAACGATAGACCAAATTTTTATCTACGTCAAAGACAGTACTGGGAATATGGAAAAGAAGTACATAATATCTTAACTGACTTCAAGAAAGCTTATGACAGCACAGATAGGAGCAGCTTATGGAAAATTATGAAAGAATTTGAGATACTTAATAAATTAATCAATCTGATCAGAATATGTATGGAGGATGCACAGAATATAGTAATATATAAAGAAAAAAGTCAGAACCCTTCTGTATAGGAACAGGTTTAAAACAAGGTGGTATAATATCACCATTACTATTCAACCTAGTATTAGAAAAGGTAATCAGAAAAGTGAAAGAAGAAAGCAGAACAGAAGAACAAGCTAAATTGCTAGGATATGCTGATATCAACCTGACGGGGGAAAACGTGCAAGAGGTCATCAATACCTGCATACACCTGAGAGATGTAGCACTAAAAGTGGGCTTGACCATTAACTAAGAAAAGACAAAGTATATGAAGATAATAAGAGATCAGAGGCAGAACGATCTAGATCATATAAATGTTGGAGAGATGATTATTAGGAAAGTAGAAACATACAAATATCTATGCACAACCTTCAACATAAGCAACATAATAAGCGAGGAAATTAAAAGCAGAGTACAGATAGGGAATATAATATACTTTGCCTTGCAACACATGTTAAAATCCAAAATCCTGGACCGAAACAACAATCTACAAAACTAAATCTTTGACAAAGGACAGGAAAGCGTTAAATAGCAAATGAACGAAAGAACGAATTTTAATTTGAGAGAGCGAAAAATGAGTAATCTGACCTGTCTTACACATTAAAGAAGCCCTTCTCCACCTTTTTGCTGCAAAACAACATGTACCGGTTACATGCCAGCTAAATGACAAGAAGAAAAAGAGCAAGTGTTGCAGCAGCTAACAGAAACATGTACCGGTTACATGCCAGCTAAATGACAACACCAAGAAGAGCAAGTGTTGCAGCAGCTAACAGAAACATGTACAGATCAGAAACGTGGAGTACAACACAGAAAGACGAACAACAGTTGCAGATGTTTGAGAACAAGATCCTAAGAAGAATCTTTGGGCCGATAAAGTATACCAACATTGGAGAATTGAGAACTAGAAAGAACCCTGAACTGAACAGCTTATTTAAATCCAAACGAAATATACATTTCTTGAAACTGAACAGACTATTCTGGCTGGGCCATGTATAAAGAATGGAAGAGAATAGACAAATGACAATGATGTATGCACAAGAGATGAGGGAAACAAGACCAAGGGTAGACCAAGACAGAGATTTAAAGACAACATAGAAGAGGATATAAAAGAAAATGGTGCCACTAACTGGAGAGAGAAGATTAGGAATAGAGAGGGATAGAGCTGGACTTTATCTGCAGCAGTGAGCCTTAACGAAGAGGGAAACTAAAGAAGAAGAAGAAGAAGAATAAGTGACACTTTTATTAAAATTAATGGTGCTTTGATACAACAAAGTCATTCGGTCATTTGAGACATGATTCATATCAAACATTATTTCAAATTTAAATGAAAAAAAGACAAAACGTGTTGTTTACAACTTCTTGTTATTATTTTTTTTCTTCTAGTTTAATGTAAAGCAATGTAATAAGAGTAGCTGTAAAGAAAAGGTAGTAATGTAATCAGAAGCTGGCGGCAAAGACGTCAGAGCAATGTAATCAAACTACGATGGGAAAAACGAGATTAAAACAAATTATGAAAGAATGATGGGATAGGACGCGTTAGAGAAATATCACGAATAAATAGAGAGGGAGAGGGGAGAGAAATGTAATCAAGGAGTAACAGGGAGTGAGAGGTTAGTGAAATGTAATGGTTCTAAGGACTGTTATTGGCGGAGGTAGGGTAGAGGATACACTTTACACTCCAATGACGTGCGTCTCCAATAACCTCTGATAGTCAAGTCCAGTTCTTGGCCTTCTCGTGGCAGAACTGTTTAAACTGACAGGAGAAGGGGCGAAGGCGAATATCTGGCGCCTGAAAACCAGATGCTTCGGGTAGATGAGAGTCATATTTGGTAGCTCATTTACTGCAGCTGGCGAGATTATTCAGCTGCCATGCGTGGAGTCTGACTCCTCCCTGCCAATGAAGAAAGGTGCAAATGGGGTTGCCGTGTGGAAAAGGTGAAAGAAATGATTAAGCGAAGTAGACAGTAGTTAAATCACGGCACATCTGGTCTGGAGGTCGGGCACGTCCTGAGTGCACTCATATTGGGCGAAATGCCTGAACCGTCTTAACCCAGAGGTTAAGACACTGCTGGAGAGATTCTTCGGTCGTCGCGCGTGGAGTGAAGCTCCTCCCAGCCAAGGAAGAAAATGGGAAAAAGGTTTGCTGTGTCACGCCGATGGGAAAAGGTGATGGAAAGGATAAAGTGAAGCTTAATCGGTCTGCCCAGTAGTATCGTGGCGAGAGCTACTCATACCACGGCGCCTCTGCTCTAGAGATCGGCCACTTCCGAAATACACACATACTGGTGAAATATGCCTAAACAGACCTACACCAGATGTGAAACTTGATGGCTACGCATGTCACGGTATCTCCGCTCTAGAGGTCGGTCGTGTCCTAAACACACCCATACTGGGATAATATGCCTAAACCGGTTCAACCCAGGGGTGGAAGTCACTAGTGGCGAGGATTCATCCTCCTGGACAAAAGCTCCTTCCTGGTCACAACTAGGAAGGTGTAACAGAATTTACTCTATTTCTCTGTTCAAAGGGGACCCACTGAAATGATATGACTGTTTATCATTTATAGCAGCCACTATATTGGCGCCAACTAAAGTGGTTTTCTACTGGTTTGATTAAATCTTCTTGTGGAGTACAGTTTCATCTTATAAATTTCTTCTTGTTGTTGGTGTTCTAAAACCACCTAATTTTCTGAATTATACACTAAGAAAATACAACAAGACACCCAGGCTTCCAACTCCAGAGAATAATACAAATACAACAGCTTCACGTAACCTGGCAGTCTTCCAACCAAAACAATGAGAATTCCAACAAAGCCAATTGGTGTAGTATATCATCAGACAACACACATTTATTAATGGACCAAAATGAGGGGTGAAATCATGATGATGGGAATGTAGCCAACAGGCTGAACAAAAATTCACAGTAACAAATGCCGGCGTGAGAGAACTCAACGCCATATGGGCAGAAACCTTACAATGTCCTATACACATAAAAATCATACTCACAACATTCCACCTAAAACCTCAGCCATCAAGAAAAACTAATTCCTCCAACTAAATACCAAAAATTGCCACTGCTAGAAACTCTTCCTAAACGAGATTCCATCTACATCAAAACTACTAAGGTTTTTCCTACCACACAAACAAGTAAGGCACTTCCTACACACAAACAAGTAAGGCTCTCCCTACCACATTCTAGAGTCAATCACACAACCTTTCTCTAACACATCCTGACCAAAGACTAACTTTCTCAGTCTATGCATACCTCCCGGTCAAATCAACCACGTGACTTAGAATTTTCTCGAACCACGTGCTTGGCACACGTTCATGAGTTGTGGTCTCCCAGACCACGACTACAGGGCTATACGCAATACACTCTGTACAGAATTGCTATTCTGTTACAAAGGTAGCGGCCACGACCACAAAATTCTGAAGTCGGAGACACTGGACCAGTGCAGTCTAGACAGGCAACCACATCTCACCCGGTGGGGATGTATGCTTATCCTAATCACGCTGAGGTTTTCCGGTGAGAAAGTCAAGCGCTGAACTAGATGGATAATTACCTCACACCCGGCGTTGATAAACGGGTATATCAAAACACGTCGAGGATTTCCGGTGCGAAAGACCAACTCTAGATAAAACTGGTGCAACGAACACAACTTTGTCACGCAGTCCCGCTTCTGAGACCCACCAAGAATACAGGCTCAAGCCGTGCGATACTCTGAACCTCTTGTGGTCTTCTCGGAGATCTCATGTTGTCCACCTCAGGAGAACAAGTGGAACACCGGATCTATGGAGGACAATAGGCTATTTAGTAGGATCACAGGCGGTATTGGTGGCAGAAGCGAACGAAGAAGAAGAAGTGAAATGTAATCAAGGAGAAAATGAGAGGGAGAGGTTAGAGAAATGTCATCAAGGAGTAAAAGGGAGAGAGAGGTTAGAGAAATGTTGTCAAGGAGTAATACATAGGGAGAGGTTAGAGAAATGATGTCAATGAGTAATATTTATGGAAAGGTTAGAAAAACGTAATAAATGAGGAACATAAAAGGAAGAGTTAGATAAATGTTGACAAAGAGTAACAGGGAGGGAGAGGTTAGAGAAATGTAATCAAGGAGTAACATAGAGATAGAGATTAGAGAAAAGTAATCAAGGAGTAACAGGGAGTATGAGGTGAGAAAATGTAATCTAGGAGTAAAAGAGAATCTGAGGTAAGAAAAATGTAATCAAGTAATAACAAGGTGGGTCAGGTTAGAGAAATGTCGAAAAGGAGTAACACGGAGTGAGAGGCTAGAGAAATGTAATGAAGGAGTAAAACGGAGTGAGAGGGTAGACAAATGTAATCAAGGAGTAAACGGAGTGTGATGCTAGAGAAATGTAATAAATGGAGTAACAGGGAGTGAGAGGTTACAGAAATGTAATCAAGGAGTAACAGGAAGAAGAGGTTAGAGAAATTTGATTAAGAAGTAATAGGGTGGGAGAGGTTAGAGAAATGTAATCAGTAAGTAACAGAGAGATAAGGATTAGAGAATTATTGTCAAGGAGTAACAGTTAAGGATAGGTTAGAGAAAAGTAATCAAGCACTAACAGGGAGAGAGAGGTTTCAGACAATTTAATCAAGCTGTAACAGGGAGGGATAGGTTACAGAATTATAATCAAGAAGTGACAGGGAAGGAAGCATTATAGAAATGTCAAGTAATAACAGGGAGGGAGATGTTAGAAAAATGTAATCAAGGAGTAACAGGGATGGAGAGGTTAGAGAAATGTAATCAAGGAGATACAAGGAGGGACAGGTTAGAGAAATGTAATCAAGCAGTAACAGGGAGAGAGAGGTTAGAGAAATGTAATCAAGCAGTAACAGGGAGAGAGAGGTTAGAGAAATGTAATCAAGTAGTAACAGGGATAGAGAGCTTAGAGAAATGTTGTCTAGCAGTAATAGGGAGGGACAGGTTAGAGAAATGTTGTTAAAGAGTAATAGGGAGGGAGAGGTTAGAGAAAGCTTCTTAATGAGTAATCGTGAGGGAGAGGTTAGAGAAATGTTGTCAAGGAGTAACAGGGAGGGAGAGAAAAGTTTTCAATGAGTAACACGGATGGAGATATTAGAGAAATGTAATCAAGGAGTAACATTGAGATAGAGGTTTAAAAAGTAGTCAAGAGTAACAGCGATAGAGAAATGAGAGAAATGTAATAAAGGAGTAATAGGAAGGGTGAGGTGAGAGAAATGTAATCAAGGCGTAACAGGGAGGGAGAGGTAAGAGATGTGTCATCAAAGAGTAACAGGTTAGGAGAGGTGAGAGAAATTACATCAAGAAGTAACTGTTAAGAGAGGTGAGAGAAGTGTCATCAAAGACTATTAGAGATGGAGAAGTGAAAGCAGGGTTAAAAAAGAGTAAAGAAAAAGGAAAGTTCAAAGTATTGTTATCAGAAAATCGACCGAGAATATGATGTGAGAGAAATATCTTTTAAAAGAGTGACGGGAAAGGTTAAGTGAAAGTAATATTATTAAATGAACAAGAAAGTTGACACAAAGGTAATGTTACTAAATTAACAGGAAAGTTGACACGAAAGTGATGTTATTAAAGAAACAGGAAAGTTGACACGAAAGTGATGTTATTAAAGTCGCTGGAAAGGAGAGATGAAAGTAATGTTACCACAGAGTTTAGAAAAAAAGAAGAAATGAAGATAACGATGAGGAAACAGAGATGAGAGAAATGTTCAAAATAATTATTACGTAAAGCTATCAAAAAAAATTAATTAAATCAAATTATTAAAGTGTTAAATCAGACGACATTTGCCGTCTTCTC
>CM019699.1:406426-408926 GCA_009760885.1 Achatina immaculata
ATTTGAAATAAACAGTCTTTTAAAAGGAGCAACTAAAACAGTGTACTTATAAACACCAAAAAAAAACAAAACCATTCTCATTACCACAAACATAAATTGACTTATTCAGCAATAGCACCACTCTAGGTCCAAGCTAGAACTTCACAGATAGATAATGTCAGTGAACATTTATCTCTAGGTGTCACGACTGAACGCCTCCTCAGCTGGAAATGTTTTCTACATAATCTAATCAAACCCATCGCACAAAACGTTTACCAATGTGCCAAAATCAAACACTTATTGACAAAGACATTAAGTACATATACTTCATATCACAAATGCAAACAAACTTGGAATCTCTCTCTCTCTCTGAACCTTAAGTGCCAGGGCAAATGGGGCTTCCGGAAGGGTTTTCCACAAATGCCTGTCTTTCGCCTTTTTTTCTGCTCTTGCCCAGGTGAGCCCTCTATTGCTCAACATCCTTTCTGTTGTTCTTCTCTATGTCTCTTTTGGTCTACCCTTACTTCTGTTCCCCTGTGGTGTCCATCTTAGTGCTATTTTTGGTAGTGAGTTGTCAGTCATTCGGAGCACATGTCCCAACCATCGCCATCGTCTTTCCTCAATAATTGTTGTCAGCGGTTTCATCTGCATTTCTGCTAATAAGATGTTATTTCTTATGGTGTTTGGCCAAAATATTTTTCTAATTCTTCGTAAACATTTAGTCTGGAAAGAATTCAACTAGTTTTCTATGGTTTTGGTGATTTTCCAGCATTCACTTCCATAGAGTAGTACACTTAGAACATTACTCTTAAATATCCTGATTTTTATATTTATGCTTAGTTTATTTGATTTCCATATATTCTGCAGCATTGCAAAAGCCTGGTTTGCTCTAGTAAGTCTGCTGTTGATGTCCGCTGTGCTGTCTCCATTTTCTACTACTCTGCTGCCAAGGTATACAAATTCGTTGACCTCCTCCACTAACTTGTTATCTACTCTGAGTACATTTCTGTTGTTCACATTTTGCTTCATTAACTTTGTCTTTCCTACATTGATCTTTAGTCTTATGTTGTTTGCATTCTGAGTTAGCTTGTTTATTTTATCTTGCCTATCTTTGTGACTGCTTGATAATAGACAAATGTTGTCCCCAAAGTCAAGGTCCTCCAGCACTGTGTCAAGGGTCCATTGTAATCCTCTGCGTTTATCTGATGTTGCCACAGGGGAGCAAACTTGGAATACTGTTTCAAAATTAGGAATAGTTTCTCCATGTCAAGCAAGAAAGGCTTTATTGACTTCCAGAGCGATCGGGAAAGGTTAGAGGTGACACACACGTAACATACATAATGAATAATGGGAAACATATTGACATTCTACCTCTCAAGAACATATTTCTGTTCATCAAGGCCATTTTAATTCATTAAAATTCTACAGCACAATGCTGGACCCTATTTTGGTCAGTATTCAACTACAACATAAAATACAATCAACGCTTAAACAAATCAATACTCTAAAGCACAATTTTTAAACAGTCTCTTCCTCACCTGCACAGCTTTGGAATACCCTACCAACTCATGTAAAACGTTTATTCCTATACTTTAAGCATTGTCAGTATATATTTACGTGGGCTATGATTCTCTAATATGTATGTATATATTTGCGTTTATGTACATGTGTAGATGTGGATATAAATATGTCAATATGTACGTTTATATATTTGTACACATATTTGTGAATATGCATACGATGTATGTGTGCTAGTATATCCATACATGCATAATTGTTTAAGAGTGAATATAAGTGTGAATGTATGTTAATTGATACTTTGAATTTACGAGGTTTATCCACCCATGCAATAACTCATCCATCCAAACATTCATCAGTCATTCAATTATTCCATACATAAAATAAATAAACTATCTATCTATCTATCTATCTATCTATCTATCTATCTATCTATCTATCTAACTATCTATCTATCTATCTATCTATCTATCTATCTATCTATCTATCTATCTATCTATCTATCTATCTATCTAACTATCTATCTATCTATCTATCTATCTATCTATCTATCTATCTATCTACTATCTATCTATCTATCTATCTATCTATCTATCTATTCAACTATCAATGTATCTATCTATCTATCTATCTATCTATCTATCTATCTATCTATCTATCTATCTATCTATGTGTGATATGCGCAAATGTATTACTTATGGACTATTTATTTTTACTTATGTACTGCTGTTTACACTATACTGATATTTCTATACATAAGTTATATACCTATCCTTTTAAGTACAAAAATGATTTTATGAAATAGTATAAGCAATTTGGCATGTATTTCATAGAAACAATCTTTACGCATATATGGGAGATAATTCAATTTTAAAAAGGACCATTAGAGAAGATGATAAAAGAATATAGTAGATGATGTTATTTAAATTAAGAAGTTTGGTAAAAGTAGTTTTGAAGGATAAATTATAAATGATAATTTTATTTTCCAAAAACATTTCACGTC
>CM019699.1:413926-488610 GCA_009760885.1 Achatina immaculata
ATCTATCTATCTATCTATCTATCTATCTATCTATCTATCTATCTATCTATCTATCTATCTATCTATCTATATATCTATCTATCTATCTATCTTTCTGTCCGTCTGTCTTTGTATCTGTTTCTCTGTTGGTCTGCCTCTATATATGTTTTTTTGTATCTGTATATCTGTCCTTATGTCTGAATGTCTATATTACTTTTTATGTGGCGTGTTATTTTTTTCACTTTAGTTTTATCTCTGTACTTTATTTATATGTATATTCTTAAAATAGTCTATCGTTTTGAACTGAATGTAGGGATATATGGTATGTTTTATTACACGAAACTTACTTCCTATAAACGGCAAAAGAAATTTAAAGAAATAGACGAGAGATCAGAACTGAAGTAAAACTATCCAGACAGTTTTTATAAAACATCTTTTTCAGAATTAATTGTATGAAGGAAATATAGTTTGCAAATAAAGATCTTTTTTAAGTTATAAAAATATTTTTTTAAGCTGAATGAGGAAATTTCTATCTATCTATCTATCTATCTATCTATCTATCTATCTATCTATCTATCTATCTATCTATCTATCTATCTATCTATCTATCTATCTATCTATCTATCTATCTATCTATCTATCTATCTATCTATCTATCTATCTATATATCTATCTATGTCTGTCTATCTGTCTACTGTTTGTCTGATCGTGTATCAGTCTGTTCATTATGCTATTTATTTGTCTAGTTACTTTTTTCTGTTTTCGTATATTCCTCTGTTATATATATATATACATGCATACATACATTATACATAAATACATACATACATAAATAAATATGCATATATTTTTATTAAACTGGACTATCGTTTTGAAGAATGATTACAATGTTATCGTATGTTTTACTAAAAGAAACTTACCATCTAAACATACAAATAAATTCCAAGAAGGAAATACAAGATTAGAACTGATACAAAAACAGAACCTCGAAATCTTATGAATGATGTAAATTTTTATAAAAGATATTTTCATGAAGTAATTTTATTAAAAACATATATGTTACAAATGAAGGATCGTTTTCAAAATAAAAGGTGACGTTTCTAAATATGAACAGCCAAATTTGTAATAAAACATATATCTGTCAATGCATTTATAGACCTATCTATTCGTCCATCCATCCATTTATCTAAATATCTATTTATCTATCTATCTATCTATCTATCTATCTATCTATCTATCTATCTATCTATCTATCTATCTATCTATCTATCTATCTATCTATCTATCTATCTATCTATCTATCTATCTATCTATCTATCTATCTATCTGTCTATCTATCTGTCTGTCTATCTATCTGTCTGTCTGTCTGTCTGTCTGTCTGTCTATCTATCTATCTATCTATCTATCTATTTATCTATCTATTTATCTATCTATCTATCTATCTGTATTTAAGTATGTCTATCTGTATGTATGTCTGTCTATCTATCTATGTGTTTGTTTGTTTGTCTGTCTGTATATCTGTTTCTCTGTCGGTTTGACTCTATACATGTTTCTTTTATCTGTATATCTGTTAATCTGTCCAAGTGTATGTCGGTCTATATTACTATTTATGTGCCTAGTTATTTTTTCTCTTTTATTTTATTTGTGTACTGTATGTATATATATATATGCGTATTTTTCTTAAAAGGATCTATCGTTTTGAACTAATAGTACTGATCTATGATATGTTTTACTACAAGAGACTTACACCCTAGTCATGAAAACAAAAATTAAAAGAACTAATTGAGAGATCAGAACTGAAAGAGAAACAAATGCGTGGAACCTTCACTGTCTAAAACGTTTTTATAAAAATGTTTTTGTAGAGTAATTGTACGAATCAAATATAGTTTATGAATGAAAGTTTCTTTTTAAGTTATTAGAAGTTTTTTTAAACTGTGAATGAGAAAATTTGCATCTATCTATCTATCTATCCATCTATCTATCTATCTATCTATCTATCTATCTATCTATCTATCTATCTATCTATCTATCTATCTATCTATCTATCTATCTAATCTATCTATCTATCTATCTATCTGTCTATCTATCTATCTATGTGTCTGTCTGTCTGTCTGCCTATCTATCTATTTATCTATCTATCTATCTATCTATCTATCTATCTATCTATCTATCTATCTATCTATCTATCTATCTATCTATCTATATGTCTGTCTGCATGTCTGTCTGTCTATCTATCTATTTGTCTATTTATGTGTTATATGCTATAATGTTTTACTTATGGACTATTTATTTTTACTTATGTACTGCTGTTTACACTATACTGATATTTCTTTTCATAAGTTGTATACTTGTATTTTTAAGTACAAAAATGTTTTTATGAAATAGTAAAAGCGATTTGGCGTTTATTTCATAGAAACAATCTTACCGCCTATATATTTAATATAATTCAAAGATTAAAAAGGAGTATCAGAGAAGATTATAAATTAATATATTGTATGATTTTGTTTAAATTAATAATTTTAGTCGAAGTAATTTTGAAGGACAAATTATAAAATATAATTTTATTTTCTAGAGAAATATCACGTCATTTTACATAAATCGTCGTTTAGTCTATTTTTAAATTCGTTGGTATATACATTAAATCATCCATCCATCCGATGTCCATGAATTTACGTTTGAAATTGACGTATATATATATATCTATATAACTATCTATTTGTCTAGCTTTATTATATCATTTCTTTCTAGAGACAACAGGCTGTTTTTCTAAAAAAATGTCCAAGTCAGATTCACCAATCTTTGACAACGGTGTTCCATAATGGTCTTCTTTTGATTCTAACTCTCTATCCATCCATCCATCCATCCATACGTGCATCCATCCATCCAACCATCCATCCATTCATCCATCAATCCATATATCCATCCATCCATGCATCCATCCATCCATCTATACATCTATCTATCTATCTATCTATCTATCTATCTATCTATCTATCTATCTATCTATCTATCTATCTATATCTTTCTGCATATGTGTGTTTCTGCCTATCTATCTTTCTATCTGCATGTCTATATTTCTATTTTTCTAAGTTTTAGTTTTTTTATACTTATCTAAATATCTCGTGTCCACTATCAGCCTGTGTTTTTAGTTATTTGTTTTTTTCTGTATGTCCAGCTACATATATATTTTTAATTATATATTTTTATTATTCTTTCAATGAATACTTTTAATATTTCACGTTTTTGTGCACATTAATATTTCTCTTCCATGTATATTTTCAAATTAAATTCATTCTTGATTTTTCTTTATTACTTCGAGTTGTAAAATATAAAATATTAGTTTTGTTTTAAAATATTAATAAAAATTCATATAACGCTGGAACATTTTAAAAGATTTATTTTTCCTTAAATGATTTTCATAAAACTGAAAAATGAAAATATTGGAATTATAGTTCTTTTGTATGTTCCATCAATAAATTATTTGCATGCTCTTTGTGGAACTTTACCTCTATAACCGTTTTGGTTTCCTTGCAGTTTTCTTGTCAGATATGACAGCTTAGTTTTACCGAACGAGTTACGATCGTTTTTATAGGGACCATTTCTGACAATACCTTTCTACTGAAATAGTATCTGAAACACTGCATGGGCCGAAAAGAAAGACACTTACAGTCTATAAAAATGCGTCAAAAGAAACTTATTAAACCAAACTTATTAACATACATTTTTAAGAAAATGTTCATTCCATCCATCCATCCATCCAACCATCCATCCATCCATCCATCCATCCAACCATCCATCCATCCATCCATCCATCCATCCATCATCCATCCATCCATCCATCCTCCATCCATCCATCCTTCGATTCATTTATCGATTCAATAATTCATTCATTATTCCATCCATCTGTCTGTGTGTCTGTCGGGCACTGTTTATAAGTGTATACCTCTGTTTCTCGATCTATCTGAGTGTATATGTATGTTTATTTATTTATCCGTCTGCCTGTTTGTCTGCCTTTCTAGCCTAATATTCGTTTATCTAATTCTTTTTTTAAAATTATTTCGCTATTCAAGAAATATACACATATTTTAAGACAAAAACTGGAATGTTTCTTTCAAAGAAATTTCCAGTCTAGACATTACAGAACATTCGAAAAAACAAAGGAGTTATATGAATTGATAGAAAAAGAAAAAAACTGGAAGGTTCTATAAAATTTAATATTTTATCAGTAATGTTTTTCAGGTGAAAAATGCACATGTGAATAAATGTATAAAAAGTTTCACATAAAAAAAAAGTAAATTTGGTAAAACAATTAAACTGGAACAGAATTTATGAACTAGCATCTATCTATCTATCTATCTATTTATCTATCTATCTATCTATCTATCTATCTATCTATCTATCTATCTATCCATCTATCTATCTATCTATCTATCCATCTATCTATCTATTTATCTATCTATATATCCATCGATCTATATCTCTGATTTTCTGCCTGTTTGTCTGTCTACCTATATGTCTGTATATATGTGTCCGTGTCTGCATATTTATTTACGTGCTTATCTGTATTTCTATTTGTTTGTCTAACTTTAGTTTCCTTATACTTATCTTTACATGTATGCAAAGAAACTTAGATTTATGACAACTGACAAAAAAAGGAATCTGAAATATGTATAACTGGGGAAAGACAGAAAGAATTCGAGAACTTTGAATTTATTGGATCACTTTGGAAATTGGGGAGGAGAGGGGAAGTGGACGTTTTTCTGAACGAAGAGGTTTAGCTCGTGAGACTGGCTTTATCAGCAGGGGCACACTTCAGAGGGTGTTGGAAAAGAGGTTGGTGCAAATTTGGGGATCCACAGAGCAAAGAGATGCCAGTCTCTGGTTACAGATTTACAGATAACAATTATGCACAAGCAACACGTGACTTGACCACTTTCTCATACAACACTATTGGACTTTGCCTTGTAAACTTCTCAGTGCCTCGCAGTAATATGCACTGTTGATTGTAAGACAGCAATATGTCAATATCTGTTTGAGATGGATTATACGCCTTCCTAATATGAATATGTGTTTGTTGCAGACGGATTATATGCATCCCTAAAATGAAGATGTGTTTGTGTATATAATGTATAATCACGTATGAGTAGTTGTAGGTGTTGGTATGTATATGTGTTTATAGCTATGTGTGTATGTGTATATATGTGTATTGGTATATACGTTTGTATGAACATATATGTAGGTGTGTATGTGCAAATGTTTTTATGCGTACATACAAACATGTATGTGTGATACCTATGTGTATCAACATAATATGACAACATAAAAGAAAATCCTATTAACAGTCATGCCATGCAATCCATTCTTTCATTTATCCACCCATCTATCCATCCGTCCATCCATCTATTTAATATCTATCTATCTATCTATCTATCTATCTATCTATCTATCTATCTATCTATCTATCTATCTATCTATCTATCTATGTGTTTTTTAACTTTTAATTTTTTCTACTTGTCTATATTTCTATTGTCCACTATCAGCCTGTGTTTTTAGTTATATTTTTTTATGTCTGTACAGCTACTTATATATTTTTAAATATATGTTTTTATTGTTCTTTCAATAAATGCTTGTAATATTTCCTGTTTTTGTCCTCAATAATATTTTTCTTCCAAATATATTTAGAAAATAAAGTCATTCTTGATTTTTCTTTATTACTTTGAGGTGTAAAATATAAAATATATTTTTTTTTAAAAATACTAATAAAAATTCATATAATGCTGAAGTATTTTGAAAGATTTATTTTACCATAATTGGTTTTCAGGAAACTGAAAAATGAAAACATTGGAATTATAGTTCGTTTGTAAGTTCAATCAATACATCATTTGCATTCCATTTACCGAAAGTTTCCTCTATAACATCTGAGGGTTCCTTACAGTTTTCTTGCCAGACATGGCGGTTTAGTTTTACTGAACGAGTTACTGTCTTTTTTAGAGGGAACATTGACGACAATATTTTTCTACTGAAACAGTATCTGAAAACTGTATGGGCTGAAAAGAAACACACTTACTAGCTATAAAAATGTATCAAAAGAAGTTTATTAAAACAAACTTAATGACATAATTTTTTTAAAGAATACATTCCATCCATCCATCCATCCAACCATCCATCCATCCATCCATCCAACCATCCATCCATCCATCCATCCATCCATCCATCCATTCATCTATCCATCCATCCATTCATTTATTCTTCCTTCCATTCATCTTCCTGTATATCTGTCGTACTCAATTTATATATTTATACTCCTGTTTCTCGATCTCTGTGTGTGTATATGTGTGTTTACTTATCTATCTGTCTGTCTGTTTGTCTACCTTTCTATCCAACTATTCATTTATCTAATTTTTAAAAAATTATTTCACTATATAAGAAATAGAGACACATTTTGAAGCCAAAAACTGGTAGGTAGAAATAGTATTAGGGGTTTAGTGTATGTTTCTTTCAAAGAAACTTCCAGTATACATATGATAGAAATTCGAAGAAAAAAAGGAATTATAAGAATTGATGCAAAAAGAATATAGTGGAAGCTTCTATATCATTTAATATTGCATGTATATCTTTTCTCTAATTCTTCGTCCTAAGCGTATTTGTATGATTAAGGCTCACGCCGAAACGTCACAACTTTGTAGTCGTTAAATAATAAAGCCGTTCCTACTTTTTCCTAGTCTATATATTAAGTTAACAGGCATAAAATCCTTTGATGAGGTTGAAAGACTCGCCGAAGACAAGAAAAATTGGCGAACTACTTTACGAGCCCTATGTGACGTTTAACGGCACGGGAAGGATATAAGATATAAGATATATTCTTTGTCTACATCTTCTCTAACATTCTTCATTATATTTTCAGTACACAAGTATATAAGTGGTTTGACATAAAACTCATGTCGATGACATTTGTTTTTCCCTTCTACGCTTTCATAATCACTTTGTTTATCTATACAATTTTTACTTTCTTATAGTAGTAACATCATGCGGAGAATATAAGCATGTTTCCCTCGTTCTGTCTATATTAGACTATCGACACAGAGGACTCTTTGTGTGTTTCAATCATTTCCAAATTAAAAGGGATCTTCCAACATAACTCTCGTGACAGTTGGGTTGTTCTTTTTTTTAACCTTGAGACTCGGAGATATCTGTCTGACTATAGTAATATGAATCATTAGAAAATGTCTCCTTCAGTCTTATATAATGATATCGCAGGGTGTTTTGAAGAATGCCAGTAGTGATTTTATGCATGTTCACTTACACACATACGAGCATGCACACAAATATCACACGTAAAGAAACGCACATCATAACATACCACATATATACCGACACATACACACATATATCTATATATGTATCACTGTGTGTAATATACTAATATATATGTGTCACTAATAGACGATTTCGACTTACTTATAGTAGGTAACCATTGACGTGCACAGAACCCAAATTATACTTGAGTATGTTCGATGTACACGCCCCCAAGCTTAGTGCAACGTTACTAACGTTCTAGTAAATTCTGCATATTCTCACGAAAACAATCTTTAAGGGTACTGTACACCCAGTGCCGGGCAACCTCTTGCACATCTTCGTTATCTCTGAAACTTTTCTCTCTCAGCGGCTTCTTCATGGCTTCAAACAGTGCATACGTCGTTAATAGCAAGATCAGGAGAACATAGCGGATGTGGCAATACCGTAAATCGCACGGACTAACAACGTGGACATGTTTATCCAGACAGCAAAGAAACGACTCAGTGCAATGAAGACCATGGTAGGTGCTGGTCTGCCACAGGGGACAATCTTCCTGCAGGTGCGGGTGTTTGTGATGTCGGTGGTTGAGTATGGCATCGGCCTTCTGACTCTGTCCACGGCTCAGATAATCAAGCTTGAAAGAATCCAAAATGAGGCCATGAGGACAGTTCTGGGGTGTAGGGAGACTCGGATGCCCTACTTGTTGGATATGCCCAGCGTGACAGTAAAGCACAAGTATGTGCAAGTGAAGACGTAGCACAGGAGCGCCGGCACAGGGCAAACGCATCAAGCGAGGGTGATTGTGGATGACGGAAGCAGAAGAGACACTGTCAACAGTCCGTGATCCAGACCAGATCCCACTAGAACCAGAATAACCTAAACGTGGATGCCGGGACTAGGCTCTGGGTAAGACAGAAGACCAGGTGCAGAAACAGATTCAACTTCACTCCAAACCACGTGACCCTGTGATCTCCACTGACTGATCTGTGACACGAGGCCTAATAAGTGGATGGGGCTATCGAACGACAATATGGATGCCAGTAAATTAAGAACATATGAGATCTCCACTTCGGGCATGAAAATGGAGTTGCAGGTAGCATCAGTAGCAGCAGGACTATATATTGAATGTTAGGATTTAAGATAGATAACTCAACTGAGAATTGAAACATTTGTATAAAATGAGTTATCTTCTGAAGTAATCAGCTGTTTGTGAGTAGAGTCCATCTGCACAAGGGTCACGGTTAAGGTATGACAGGAAAAAGGTCAGGTGAGAGAGAAATCATATGACTGAGAGACAGTTGTGTTTTGTGTATCGTCTGAGATAGACGTAGATTAGTCTGTTAGAAATGTTGTTCTTTAGTGAAATAGATGTAGAATAGAGTGTATTAGGATGTTCAGATGGCGACAGCAGTTTGCCGGAACATATATTATATCGTGGAGATGTCCAGTCCTGTGTCCATGGATTTTGTTGATGCTTTTGTCATTCTCGTCATATCGCTCATCGACTCATCATCACCCCGTGCATCATTAAAGTCATTTCAACTGTAAAGTAGCTGCTCCAAATCTAACCCAACTCAACGTAGTATAGTCGTAGCTTAAATGAGATAAAATATTAACAGTAATTGATAAAGTCAACACTTGTCGTTGTAAACAGAAAGAACATTACTCCAGTGGACAATAGTGGAAATTTACAGATAGATGACCAACATGTTTACATTCTACACATAGAAGAGCAGAAGATAGAATCACACTGTATCCTGCTTTAGGACGACTCGCATGGGATCTTTGTAACAGACCCCCAAACATGTTACGGAGAATCTAGAGGTATTTCTTCTGCAGGGAGTGGGTCCAGCTTCTATTGGGCTTTCGCTTATCCAGTTTGACGTGGTTCCACTGCCCAGGTCTTGCGGGAGCCATAGACAATGAGAACACGGACAAGCTAGCAAGCACGGCATCAGTTCAGGCTACCCTAAGAGTGGAGAAAGAGGAGATTGCAAGAGCCATCTTGGTTACGCTGTATGTAGAGGACGGCATCAGTTCAGGCTACCCTAAGAGTGGAGAAAGAGGAGATTGCAAGAGCCATCTTGGTTACGCTGTATGTAGAGGACGGCATCAGTTCAGGCTACCCTAAGAGTGGAGAAAGAGGAGATTGCAAGAGCCATCTTGGTTACGCTGTATGTAGAGAACGGCATCAGTTCAGGCTACCCTAAGAGTGGAGAAAGAGGAAATTGCAAGAGCCATCTTGATTACGCTGTATGTAGAGGACGGCATCGGCTTGAAAAAACAGTCGTATCAGGAGGATGATGGAAATTGGGGAGGAGAGGGGAAGTGGTCGTTTTTTTTGAAGGAAGAAGTTTAGCTCGTGTGACTGGCTCTATCAGCAGGGACACACTTCAGAGGGTGTTGGAACAGAGGTCGGTGCAAATTTGGGGATCCCCAGAGCAAAGAGATGCCAGTCTCTGGTTACAGATCTACAGATAAGAATTATGCACGAGCAACACGTGACTGGACCACTTTCTCATACGACGCTATTGGACTTTGACTTGTAAACTTCTCAATGGCTCGCAGTAAAATGCACTGTTGATTGTAAGACAGTGAGCTAAAATTAGGCCATTGTTATTTCAGAAAACCGTAGCCATCTGCATTTCTGCTGATATAGCGGCAAGAAGTTTCTTAGATCTGGGAATTCTTTTATGTCTCTGTTGCATCGAATGTTGGTTGGTCTCTGGTGTATGGTAGTAAAACCATGACACATCAGCAGCCACCAAACGCGGAAACGAAAACCCATCAGGATCTGGGTCGTTCAAGACATTTCTGAATCCATTCATTCTTCCAAGCTTGTTTCAATCGGCTTAAAACCCAATGTAGGCAAACCTTTGAAAATTGTTGGTCGTAGTGCATGATGCGGTGTAAAGCTGGCGACACAAATCATATAAACAGCAACTTGGTCTAAATCGTCTGAGTGAAGCAAAGTCAACAGCGAGCTTATGGCTAACAACACGGCCGCAGGAGAAGATAACTGCCGAGGTGACAATCGACGACCACAACTTAGACCACTCAAAGAGAATATTTAATAAAATCAGGAAAGAAGAAAAACTTATTTCAAAGCGGAGAAAGGTACCATTGTTAAAGTTCCAAGAAGGCAGTCTCCGTGACTGCAATAATTAAAAAATTGTGACCCTTCTATGAATTACCTCGAAAGTATTCTGTAAAATCGACATGAATAGAATCACCAAGGTGGTGGATACTGCAGCATGAGAAGAACATAAAAAAGTTGGAAAAGGAAGAATTGTATTGATCAAATTTTCACTCTGAGAAGTATGCTGGAAGAATATACAGAAAACCAAAATCATTTCAGTTTCACTGATTTTTAAAGAGCATTCCGTAGCACACAAAGAGACTAACTGTGGAACACATTGAAACAATATAAGAACAAAAGCCATCAAAAATATACCAGCTGTGTACGACGGCCAGAGAAGGGATTTAGTGAATAGTTCCTGATTGAAACAGGC
Source organism: Achatina immaculata (assembly GCA_009760885.1). Lineage (NCBI taxonomy): Eukaryota > Metazoa > Mollusca > Gastropoda > Stylommatophora > Achatinidae > Lissachatina > Lissachatina immaculata. Next base: position 424,714 of record CM019699.1, read on the forward strand.
GTTAAACAAGAATGTATTCTATCTCTCTTCCTGTTTGTAAATGTCATCGAAAAGAACGGGAGAAAATGCTGTACTGCTAATATGTGCCTCGAATGGGTAATGAAGATCATTTATAAGATGTTGACACTGACGACGACATTGCTCTCATTCTTGAAATACGAAATCGTGCAAGAAAAATACAGATGTCGTGGACTCCGTGGCTAGCATAACAAACATAGAGATCAACAAGAAAAATACAGATGTCGTGTACTCCGTGGCTAGCATAACAAACATAGAGATCAACAAGAAAAATACAGATGTCGTGTACTCTGTGGCTAGTATAATAGGAGTGGAGCTCAACAAGAAAAATACAGATGTCGTGTACTCTGTGGCTAGTATAATAGGAGTGGAGCTCAACAATAAAAATACAGATGTCGTGTACTCTGTGGCTAGCATAATAGGAGTGGAGATCAACAAGGAAAATAATGAAAAGTTTATTCGCGCAAAAGGAAGAAATATATTCGGAAGGAACTGCGATAGAAAAAGAAGACCACTTTGTATTTCTCGTATATTACATGTATCAGGAAGGGAACAGGAAAAAAGAAGATATAACGAGGATAGCAAAGACAGCCTTGACCTTTAAAAACCTTTAGAAAATATGGAAATCAAAACATCATCAACAAAGAAATAGAGAGCAAACTGAAGACATTTTGAAAACAACTACTTAAGGAAAATACTTTCTACACAAAAAAACAAAATCAAGAAATACTGCAGAAATAATGAAATTAGCTTGCGGCAAATAGTCTCTGCAATGATCGACAAAAAACGATTTGCATATATGTGACACGTGATGAGAAGAAACAATCAGAGAACCACAAAGGAAGCCATCAAATGGGAAAGATCTGGAAAAAAGAGCTCAATTTCGATAAATCACCGACAAGAGAGGATAAAACTGTAAGCCTCAAATCTCTTGATGAGATTGAAAAGCTTGCAAAGAATAGAGACTCATGGCTATGCACACCGGAAAAAATTACAAAGAATAGAAATTCATGATGATGCCCAATGGAGAAGCTTGAAGAGAATAGAGACTCATAGCCAGGCACAATGGAGAATCTTGCAGAGAATAGAGACTTATAGCGAGGCACAATGGAGAATCTTGCAAATAATAAAGACTCATTGCGAGGCACAATGGAGAATTTTGCAGAGAATAGAGATCATGGCGAGGCACACTGAAGAAGCTTGCACAGTATAGAGATCATGCGAGACACACTGGAAAGCTTGACGAAAATAAAAACTCAAATCGAGGCACACTGGAGAAGCTTGCAGAGAATAGAGACTCATAGCGAAGCACTAAGGAGAAGCTCGCCGAGAATAGAAAATGAAGTCGATGATCACTGAAGAAGCCTGCCGAGAATAGAAACTCATGGCGAGAAACACTAGAGAAGCCTGTAAAGAACAGAGATTCATAGTGATGCACACTATAGAAGCTTCTCGAGAATAGAAACTCATAGCGAGGCAAAATGGAGAATCTTGCAGAGAATATAAACTCATAGCGAGCCCCAATGGAGAATCTCTCAGAGAATAGAAACTCATAGCGAGGCACAATGTAGAATCTTGCAGAGAATAGAGATCAAGGCGAGTTACACTGGAGAAACGTGCAAAGAATAGAGACTCATAGCGAGGCACAATGGAGAATCTTGCAGAAAATAGAGACTCATAGGGAGGCAAAATGGAGAATCTTGCTGAGAATAGAGGCTCATAGCGAGACCCAATGGAGAAGTTTGCAGAGAATAGAAACTCATAGCTAGGCACACTGGATAATCTTGCAGAGATTAGAGACTCATAGCGAGGCACAATGGAGAATCTTGCTGAGAATAGAGATCATGACGAGGCACACTGGTGACGTTTGTAGAAAATAGAAATTCATACCGAGGAACAATGGAGAATCTTGCAGAGAATAGAGATGATGACGAGGCACAATAGAGAATCTTGCTGAGAATAGAGATCATGACGAGGCACACTGGAAAGGTTTAAAGAGAATAGAAACTCATAGCGAGGCATAATGTAGAATCTTGCAGAGAATAGAGATCAAGGTGAGTTACACTGGAGAAACGTGCAAAGAATAGAGACTGATATGGAGGCACAATGGAGAATCTTGCAGAAAATAGAGACTTATAGGGAGGCAAAATATGGAGAATCTTGCAGAGAATAGAGACTTAAAGCGAGGCACAACGAAGAATCTTGCAGAGAATAGAGACTCATATGGAGGCAAAATGGAGAATCTTGCGGAGAATAGAGATCATGGCGAGGCACACTGGAGAAGCTTGCAGAGAATAGAGACTCATATCGAGACACACTGGATTGAATGAATTAAATGGTAGATCACAGGTTGGTACTACTGAATATTATCTTGGACTAGTTTTTTCTGAATGGAGTGTAGATCTGAAGTAGATGTTCACCGTCCCCAGACATCTGCTTCACTCCCAGATTTTTTTCTAACCTTGAGCTGGAACAGCAGATATGGAAACCCAAGCAAGTCCAGGGTGATACATTGATATGAGGTTTATTTGATGGACTCACCCAGCTGGGATGCACTGATATCCTAAACACGTCGAGGTCTTCCGGTGAGAAAGTCCAACTCTAGACTAAACTGGTTCAATGAAAACCACGGTGTCACGCAATCCGCTTCAGAGACCCACCAAGAATACAGGCTAAAGCCCTGCGATACTCTGAACCCCTTGTGGTCCTCTCGTGGATCTCATGTGGTCCTTTCGGGGAGACCACGGGACCTAACGGGGACCACAGGCGTAAATTCAGTAGGAACACAGTGCGGTTTTGGTGGTAGAAGCGAACGAAGAGGAAGAAGAAGAAGATTTGATGGACTTAGTGGTAGTGAAAATGGTGACGAAATGCAGACTGACGGCATATTGCTCTGCCGTATGGTAAGTCCTTTCATACCTTCCAAAAAAACTCCAATAGCAATTAAAAGCCATCCATCTCCTCGAGAGAAATCCATCCTGTCAGGTTCATGTTCAAACCTAGATTGCCTGCCCTTCAGTTGCCTTTCCCACAATTCACATTTCCACGAGCTTCTTGCCTCACGTGATCTGTAACCGTATCAAACGACCTCTATTCCGGAAGTTAAAGAAAGGAAAAATCCACAAGGGCGACAAATACCCTTCTCTATACATAAAGATCGTTTCTCTTGTTCTGAAACACATATATATATAAACACACTACATTGAATATGCAGTCTATTATCGATATAATACACCATTCACTGTAGAATATCTATGAAAGAAGATATTGGAACATTTATGTTTCAAATTATTTTGCCAGAAATGCCTCTTAATAATTACGTGTAATAGAAAGTTTCTTAATTAATTTAAATTTTGACATTCAGTAGTTGGGATGTCACAGATGCTAAGAAATTTGCCTTCTGCACAGATGGCAAGATGTTATATTACTGCCATTTCTTCATTAATTTTCTTTATTTTCTATCAGTTTGTAAAAGCTAAATCTTAGATCAGTACGATATAACTCAATGAAAAGAAGTAACACAACTTACAAGTTTGTCGACGCATGAGAGCACGGATCAGAGACGCCACAGACGTATCATCAGCGCTACCAAGATCCAAGTTTTTCTCTTCTATCGGAAGTGACGCGGCATGAAGGCACCAAATGAGCACAGATAAATAAACGGCCAAGATAATCATTCTTGAAGGCTTAAGAAAGCTTTTGGAATCCATGTTTTTTTCAACTGAAAATAAGGACACACAAAAACTAAAAGAAACAGGTAACATGAAATGTAGTTTTATTCTGTAATAGGAATAAAGATATGAACAGATTCTTACAGAAACAATCTTATATATGATCAATCTAATTGCACTTTTTTTAAAACATATACAATTTGTAAACATAAACTAAAAACACCCTCGACTGAATATGCTAACTGTAAACATATTCCTGTACATTTGAATGGGTATTATAATTTTTTATGACTACAGAGTCTTCTTACACGCACTTACGAGGTTAAAAATGATCCTGACTCAACCCGATCTCTCGACATGCCTTCGTTAAGGCCTTTCTCCAGCTGGAAGGAAAAGAGATGAATCCCACGCCTCAAAACAACCAACCACAAGAACTGACTCAAAATATCTCACACAGACGAGTATCCATGTGGCAATGGAGTCCAGACTCCAGAACATATCTTACAAGAGTGCCAAACCATGCAGACCTGAGGCGTGAGACATGGCCAGAGGACACAAGCTTGGGGAAAAACCTGTGGGGTTCCTATCAGGATCTGGAAATGACTGCGGGCTTTGCCATGTCGACAGGGATCAGGATCTGAAGTCACCAATAACATCGAATGCAGAAGATATATATATATATATATATATATATATATATATATATATATATATTTCTTGGATGACAAGCGGGTCCAGAAGGCAATCCAACAATCACATTAAGGATGCGAACGAAGAAGGACATCACATTAAGGGAAATGGACAACGTGGGAGGAAGTCCTGCATAGATCACTAACATGGAATGACATCTGGAAAATGGCACCCTTGAGGCTCAGCTTCATCATCAGAGCTACTGATGACATTCTGCCTACAGGCTCAAACCTATACAAATGGGGTGTATCAAAAGATCCAAAGTGCCCTCTCTGCAACGAAAGGCAAACATTGGAACATGTGCTGGCAGCATGTAGAGTGTCTTTTAGGGCAAGGACGGTACACCTGGCGGCACAACAGAGTGCTACAGGAAATAGTAGCCATTGTAGATGGGGCAAAAGATAAAGCAAATAACAGCAAAAGAGTTGAGGTCCCACCTAAATACTTCATAGGCGCTGGTACGACATCGACTATTGAAATCAGGGACATTCCCTTACCACCACTGCTAGATGATACAAATGACTGGGATGTGATAACGGACCTTCCAGGAAGAAGAGAGTGCGACCGGACATTGTAGTGTGCTCCACAGAAAAACAGGAATTAATAATGATCGAGCTTATGGTCATGTACGAAACTAGAATAGATGAATAGAATTTATTCAAATTTGAGAAGTACAATGATCTGGTCAAGCAACTGAGGCAGGGGGCAGGAATCAGGGCAAAAGTGATAGCTGTAGAAGTGAGAGCAAGGGGATTCGTAGCAACATCAGCATACATACTGGGCATAAAGGGACAAGCAAGAGCAAGGGCATTGAAAAGCCTTTCAGAAACAAGAGAAAAAGCATCATGCCGGCTGTGGAGTATGCGAAACAAGCATTGGGAACTTAAGTAATTTCATTTGCCACAACCAATACCAGTCCTACGTAGCAGTGCCAACTGGAAGATTACGGGTTCAATCCCGGGACCGGGAAAGGAAAAAAAAGCAACAACTCACAAGACCTCTGGGAGTCATGACCCAGAGGAACCCACCTCCCCCTTATAGTGTCAGGAGTTTAATAGGGCCGAAACATTTGTCTGAGTGGGGGTGTATCCGCTGATGATCTGAAGAAGTTATGTTGTTCTGCTCTCTACAGTAGAGAATTTCTTCATATGCATATATATATATATATATATATATAAGAATGTGGAAGTTTATCTCAAGTAGTTAATTTTGAGAGTTGTTTATCTATAGTGTCATACTGTCTATTTTAAATATTGCTTGTGCCCTTGAAGTGGACGAGTTGGTGCTAGAGCCAATACATTGTAGGCGTTGGTGTCATCACTTTAGTGCCGAGTCAGAATCAAGTGCATGTTTCCAGAAGTTCTGTTGAATCATTAGAAAGTAGACCACAAAACTTCTTTGAGTAATACTGGAGGTCGAAAAACTTGTTGGATGATTTGCTTCAAGTGTGAGTCCACACATCATCAAGCACAATACAAAGTCTGGAGTAGACAATTCGATAAGACGTTTATCTGATGAAACAGCGATGATGAAGATGAAAATACAAATATGCTAATTGCCCGCAAGTTCTCCTGCCACATGGCATTTCCAGCAGTCGTTCCATAACCTAACATTCCAAGCAGATCCTCGCAAAGCAAAATTCTGCAGAATCACCAAAAGCTAAAACCAGAAATCAACGACAGCTTCCACACACGTCTTCACTGGCCCACATTCAGGCGAACACGAACTCGGTCCAACAAAAATCACGCTGTAAATAGATACCCCAGCTACCGTGATGCTTCTAGAGCGCACAGGAAAGCTGAGCCCGAATGTCTGAAAATAACTGGACGTCAAGAACGCTAATTGCGCCAGATAATAATATAAAAACGATTGCCTCCCTTTTTCTATATGTCATTGATTCATTCAGCTTTCCAAGTCATTGCGTCTCAATGCTGCAGAAAAGTAGCTCTGGGGCACCACAGAAATTGTCCATAACCAAATTTGCCATGGTCCTTATGGTGCAGTTGAACCAAGATCCTCAAAAGTGTCTCCCACATTAAATGAAAAAATGACATACAGATATATACAATAATAACACGAACACCCCAGAGAGGGCAGACTTCTGCCAAGGGTAATGAAATCCAAGGAAAAAATACCCCCCCCCCCACATAAACAAAAGCAGAGGAAACTTTGTATGCAGTCTGTGAAATGTGTATAAGCTCAGATAATTAGAAATGCTAGACGTTGACAGTGAATGCGAACAAAGAAGATTTGCTCAGATAACAACAGTACATAGGAGACAGACACAGTGAAAAGCGAGGACACAATAAAACCTCCAACATGAAAGAGCAAGATAAATGCCTTAGATAAATGACAATTGTATAGACGGAATTGACGCCAGTGACACGTACGCGTATGTTTGCTAATCTTAGGAGGCTATTACGCACGGTTTTGAAATAAGGGAGTAGACCGACTCGAACACCTGACCAATTAAAAATATTTAGACGCGTGGCCTATTGGACAATTGACTGACAACATAAGTCACGTTGGCAGTTTTAGGAATAGACCAGGAAGAGAAAACACAAGGGAGACACGGAGGGGAAGAGCGATCGATCGAGAAGGGACAGGCGTAGAAGAACAGGAGTGGCTGAAAGAAGACGAATGTAACGACAGATAGAACAGATGGACAATTAGAGCAATAGATACTCAAAAGATCAGTTTAGAACCGGAGTTAGTTTTATGACAGACAGAAATCGTCTCATGTTCGAAAAGTGTTTATTTTAGTACTGTATCAGAATGCAGATTGGATACATTTGAAACCTGATGTAAAGAGAATTAGTCGAGGAATTAGTTGACTACGTGTTGCAGATCTGATATAGTACAGAGTTTGGAATTGTTCTCGTATCACATGTAGAGTATTTTGAAGTTGAGAATATTGAGAAGTACCGCATATAAAATAGCGATAGAATTTGATTTTGTGAACAATGATCATGTGCTCCAAAGAATCTTATGTTCTGTTGCATCTTACTCCATGTGATGTTGTCAATGATAAATCTGAGACCTTATTTGTCAGAATTAAATGAATTCAGTGAACTTTTCATTGGACTTTGTCTAGCTAATGTTATAATGTTTGTGAAACCTAATCTAGACCATAGGAATATTCGTGATGTATTGATCAAAGAACACTTCTGCTATCAGTCATTAAAATTTAAACTGCAACTAGACATTGTTATGATGGTTCCGTGACCAGGACATTGTTATATTTCAGCATCATAATTAAAACAAAATATTATTTTTATTTCTGTATTTACAGACCCCAAGAAACAAGATGGAACGTGTTCAGTTAATTGGTGCACAAAAGCGAAAACTATCAAAAAAGAAACAAGAGAAGACTGAATGTAGAATCCAAGACCGCAAAGCTGACTTTTTTCCTCACAAAAGTTCCTCGACGTGATATTCCGATCAAAACTAATCTCCCTCATCAGAAGTGGACACAAATACGATACATAGCACTTTGATGTCTTCAGACTCAAAACATGATGACGCTAGAATCAATGAAGTGTCACAAGATTTGCCTGTAAATTGTCTTGATACCTCTACAGCAAATATTATTTAAAGTTACTTTTCAATATATTCTGGGATTGAAATAATTGCTGAAAATGAAAGTTTAATGGACCATGGTGATGATGTTGAAATTATTATGTCTGCAAACGATGAAGTAAATCACATTATGACAGTATTCTCTTAACTATGGGATATAAGCAGTACTGGTACTCAGAAAACAATTAATAGAGTAAGTGCCCTTGTTTGAAAGATATTTTGGTTGAGAGCGTAAGCGGGGTTCTTGAGATAAGCTTGCAGCATGGAAAAAAACTGAGTGGGTAGGGATAGTATAAATATCACTCACCATTAGAAAATGGGGGAGCCTTACTTGTTTTGATGCAGATGGAGCCTTACGATGTGATAGAGAGAGTGAGAGAGAGAGAGAGTGAGTGAGAGAGAGAGAGAGAGAGAGAGAGAGAGAGAGTCTCGGTTAGGTAGAGTTTTCAATAGTAGCAGTTTTTGGTAGAGGCATGGTAAGTTAAGATGTAGGATTTATTTTTTCAGATACTTGAAGTTGTTCGGGTGGAAACGTTGTAAGTATGGTTTTTTATTGTATAATTACATTGTAAGGTTTTCTCTCATATGGCGTAGTTTTCCCACGCGGAGAACTGTCATTGTAACCGTCTTTCCCGCCTGATGGGCTACGTTTCCATCCTCATAACTTCATCCCTGATTTTTCCCATCAGTAAACTTGTGTTTACTGGACAGCAAAAATAACTAATGGAGAATGTATGAGAAGAGCTGTAGAGACCAAAAAAACCTTGTCAAAAAGATAAGAGAGAGACAATATACTTTCATAGGACATGAAATGAGAACAGGGTGCATTGAAAATATTATAACAACAGGAAAAATAGAAGGAAGAAGATCAAGAGGAAGACCAAGAGAAATGATACTGGACAGTCTGACGGGATGGTGTGAGAGGAGATCACCAACTGAGCTGGTGGCCTGCATGAAGGATCGGGTACACTGGAGAAGCATAATAGCCAACGCCAGTCGGCACGGCACATGATGATGATGATGAAACTTGTGTAGTCTGAATATAAAAACTACACCTCTGGCTTTGTTGAAACCCTCACTGTTTGAAGAGTTTTGCCATGTGAAGAGACTGCCAAGTTCAGTTAAGTTGTTGTATCAGTATTATTCTGTGGAGTTGAAAGCCTGGGAGCTTTGTTGGATTTTCTTTGTGTGTAACAGCGAAATTTAGCTTGTCTTATAGCACTAACAACAAGTAATTCCTAAGATGATAGGAAAGTTGTACTCCAGCAGAAGACTAATCACCCAGTAGAATACGGGGTCAGTTGAGTTACAGCAAATAATATTCCTCAGTGGCATTATACTATTTTAACAATGTAGCAAAGGATCCAGGATTGTGGCTTGATTTCTCTGATGATGATGTGAATTATTGGGTTGCTTATGGACCCAGTGACTGTCAGCACCACAATGGGTCATTTGACAAGTCTCACCGGCATTTCAGTGGTGGCAAACCAGTGAGGTACTGTTCGCAGAAACTTTTTGTTGGACAAAACCCAATGGTTTTATACAAGAGAAAGTGATTACTGTATTCACCATTAAACATTATAAGATTATTATTTTGTTTGCTCCTAATAAGTTCTCGAATTTTTTTTTTATAAGAGAAGAGTTCAGTGACTGGAGAAATATTGTAATTGATAATCACGAAAAAGGACTGCTCACCGAGATTCTATGCTAACATACTTAACTCACTGAGACTCTATGCTAACATACTTAACTCACCGATACTCTATGCTAACATACTTAACTCACCGAGACTCTATGCTAACATACTTAACTCACCGAGACTCTACGCTAACATACTTAACTCACCGATACTCTATGCTAACATACTTAACTCACCGAGACTCTATGCTAACATACTTAACTCACTGAGACTCTATGCTAACATACTTAACTCACCGAGACTCTACGATAACATACTTAACTCACTGAGACTCTATGCTAAGATACTTAACTCACTGAGACTCTATGCTAACATACTTAACTCACCGAGACTCTATACTAACATACTTAACTCACCGATACTCTATGCTAACATACTTAACTCACTGAGACTCTATGCTAACATACTTAACTCACTGAGACTCTATGCTAACATACTTAACTCACTGAGACTCTATGCTAACATACTTAACTCACTGAGACTCTATGCTAACATACTTAACTCACTGAGACTCTGTGCTAACATACTTAATTCACTGAGACTCTGTGCTAACATACTTAACTCACCGAGATTCTATGCTAACATACTTAACTCATCGAGATTTTATGTTAACATACTTAACTCACTGAGACTCTGTGCTAACATACTTAACTCACTGAGACTCTATGCTAACATACTTAACTCACCGAGATTCTATGCTAACATACTTAACTCACCGAGATTCTATGCTAACATACTTAACTCACCGAGATTCTATGCTTACATACTTAACTCACTGAGACTCTGTGCTAACATACTTAACTCACTGAGACTCTATGCTAACATACTTAACTCACCGAGATTCTATGCTAACATACTTAACTCACTGAGACTCTATGCTAACATACTTAACTCACTGATACTCTGTGCTAACATACTTAACTCACTGAGATTCTATGCTAACATACTTAACTCACCGAGACTCTATGCTAACATACTTAACTCACTGAGACTCTATGCTAACATACTTAACTCACCGAGACTCTATGCTTGCATACTTAACTCACTGAGACTCTATGCTAACATACTTAAATCACCGAGACTCTTCTTCTTCTTCTTCGTTCACTTCTACCACCAAAAACCGCACTGTGAACCTACTGAATTCACACATGTGGTCCTCGTTAGGTCCGGTGGTCCCCTGTGTGGTCCAAAATAGACCACATGAGTTCCACGAAGGACCACAAGGGGTTCAGAGTATCACAGTGCTTTAGCCTGTATTCTTGGTGGGTCTCGGAAGCGGGATTGCGTGACACCGTGGTTTTCATTGCACCAGTTTGGTCTAGGGTTGGACTTTCTCACCGGAAGACCTCGACGTGTTTGGAATATCAGTGCATCCCCGCTGGGTGAGAGGCGTCAGCCCACCCAGATCAGAGTTGGACTTTCTCACCGGAAAACCTCGACGTGTTATGAGATACCCGTGTATCACCGCCGGGTGAGAGGTGGTCGCCCATCCAGTCCAGGGTTGGACTTTCTCACCGGAAAACCTCAGCGTGATTAGGATACGCAGACATCCCCGCCGGGTGAGAGGTGGTTGCCTATCTAGACTTCCCTGGTCCAGTGTCTCCGACTTCAGCATTTTGCGGTCGTGGCCGCTACCCTTCCTAGTTGTGACCAGGATGGAGCTTTTGTCCAGGAGGACGAATCCTCGCCACTAGTGACTTCTACCCCTGGGTTGAGCCGGTTTAGGCATTTCCCAGTATGGGCATGTTTGGGACGGGACCGACCTCTAGGGCAGAGGTACTGTGACATTCATAGCCTTCAAGATTCACCCCTGGTATGAGCCGGTTTAGGCAAAATTCACCAGTATGGGTGTTTATCAGGCGTTACCGACCTCTAGAGCGGAGGTGGCATGACATGTCTAGCCATCGAGTTCCACCCCTGGTGTGTGCCGGTTTAGGCATATTTCACCAGTGTAGGTGTATTTCGGACGTAGGCGGCCTCTAGAGCAGAGGTGCCGTGGTATAGTTCTCGTAGCGATACTACTGGACATACCAGGTTAAATTTCACTTTCCACCACCTTTTCCCATCGGCGCCGCACAGCAACCTTTATTTCCGCATTTACTTCCTTAACCGGGAGGAGCTTCACTCCACGCGCGGCATTTGAAAAGTCAAGCCAGCAGTGACTTAACCTCTGGGACAAACCGGTTCATGCATTTCACACGATATGACTGCACTCAGGACGTGGCCGACCTCCAGACCAGAGGTGCCGTGATTTGACTGTTTGCTTCGCTTTATTCTTTCAACCACCTTTTCCGCAGTGATGCTGCGCGGCAACCTCATTTGCAAATTTCTTCATTGGCCGGGAAGAGCACCGCTCCACGCACGGCAGCTGAAGATCTCGCCAACAGCGGCAGATGAGCTACCAAACGTGACACTCATCTACCCTAAGTAACTGGTTTTCAGGCGCCAGATATTCGCCCTCGCCCCTTCTCCTGTCAGTTTAAACAGTTCTGCCACGGGAAGGCCAGGAGCTGGACTTGACTGCCAGAGGCTGTTTGTGGCGCGTTTGCAGTCCTTAGAACCACCGAGACTCTATGCTAGCATACTTAACTCACCGAGACTCTATGCTAACATACTTAACTCACCGATACTCTATGCTAACATACTTAACTCACCGAGGCTCTGTGCTAACATACTTAACTCACTGAGACTCTATGCTAACATACTTATCTCACCGAGACTCTATGCTAACATACTTAACTCACCGAGACTCTATACTAACATACTTAACTCACCGAGACTCTATGCTAACATACTTAACTCACTGAGACTCTGTGCTAACATGTTTAACTCACTGAGACTCTATGCTAACATACTTAACTCACTGAGACTCTATGCTAACATACTTAACTCACCGAGACTCTATGCTAACATACTTAACTCACTGAGACTCTATGCTAACATAATTAACTCGCAAACAAGGGCAGGGTTAGGGCAACAGTTGGCGAAATAAATTCAAGAAGAGTGTGAATACTGGGAACATGTCTTGAGGCGTGTCATAGCTGTTATTTGTACGTTGGCTGAATATGTCTTGAGGCGTGTCATAGCTGTTATTTGTACGTTGGCTGAATATGACTTGAGGCGTATCCTAGCTGTTATTTGTACGTTGGCTGAATATGTCTTGAGGCGTGTCCTAGCTGTTATTTGTACGTTGGCTGAATATGTCTTGAGGTGTGTCCTAGCTGTTATTTGTACGTTGGCTGAATATGTCTTGAGGCGTGTCATAGCTGTTATTTGTAGGTTGGCTGAACATGTCTTGAGGCGTGTCATAGCTGTTATTTGTACGTTGGCTGAACATGTCTTGAGGTGTGTCCTAGCTGTTATTTGTACGTTGGCTGAACGTAGCTTGGCTTTTCGAGGAACAGAAGAAAGGTTTGGATCATTGAAAAATGGTAATTTCTTAGGGCTGCTTGAGCTCATAAGCCAGTTTGATCCATTTTTAGCAGGCCACATTTCCAAATATGGAAATTCTGGCAAAGGATATCCTTCTTACCTGTCCGAAACCACTTGTGAGGAACTCATTAAACTAATGGCACAAAAGTTCCATTTGTTCATTGTTGACGAAGTAAAATCTTCTGGTTATTTTAGTTGGTCATTTGATTCAACACCAGTTCTATCACGTATCGATCAGTTAAGTGTTGTACTTAGGCAACTAAAAGATGGACAGCCTAGTGAACGCTTTTTAACCTTTCTGGAAATGAAAAGTCATACCAGTGATGAAACGGCAAATCAGGTGTTGCAGTATTTACGTCAAGCTTGTAGGCTAAACTTTTCAAAATGTAGGGGTCAGTCTTATGACAACGCTGTTAACATGTCTGGGTGTTATAAGGGGATGCAGCAACACATTTTAGAAACAAACAAGTTTGATATATATATATGCTCTGAGCAGCTAATTTCTTAAATCTGGTAGACCGAAGTGATGTTGACTGTTGTCAAGAGGCAAGTAATTTCTTCTCTATAGTGCAGTTACTCTGTACTGTTTATCACACCTCAAGCAGCCGGTGGAAAATTCTTAAATGTTGTATTGGAAATGAAAGTGTCTTAAAATCCTTCTCTGATACCAGATGGGAGAAACATGCTATGGCAACAGCAACAATTTTGAAATCTTTCCTTAAATTTTTAGAAGCATTAGAATATATAGCCGAAGATCAGTCACAAAATGGAAACGCTAGAAGAGAAGGAAATAATATTGTAGATGAGATGCAAGAGCTAGAATTCGTTTTTATGTTGAATTTTTGGAATGAGAGTTTGCTTAAATTTTCACAGAGTAAGTCAAATTATACAAAATGAGTATGTGAACTTAAAAACATGTGCAGATCTGTGTGTATCATTAGCTGACGAACTGTCACTTCACGAGATCAGTTTGAAAAATATGAAGCAGCTACAAACGAAATGCTACCAGATGTTGATTACAAAACACCTACAACTGGCAAACGTATCAGAAAGAAGGTACCCAATGACAGCCAGAGATAAATTTCGTATCACCACCTTTTATGCAATTATTGACACATTTGAAACTGAGATGAAAAGAAGAGGAGAGATATATATTAATAAATAGCAGAAAGATTTTCTTTTCTAAATGATGTGCCACATAATGTCACTTCATCATTTACTATCATTGAAAGTTATTCTCAGTGCTGTCAAAAGCTGATTGATGCTTACCCAGAGGACTTCAACAGTAATTGATCAGCAGTTTTATTCTTATGTGAGCCATAAGTTCAGTGCAACAAAACTGTAAAAACAAGATTCAGTCATGCTGAACTTTATCAAATAATTGTAGAAGACAATATTGAGTCTGCCTTTCCAAATGCAGACATTGGCTTTCGTATAATGTTTAACATTAAAGCTCACACATTGATCAGCTGAGCGTTCATTTGCACAGCTGAAATATATTTTAAAATCCCATCAGAACAACTATGTAACAAGGCAGGCTGGATGCCTTATCTCTATTAAGTAGAGAGAAGCAGATGTGATACATAAGATTAGTTTTGAGGATCTGATCAAAGACTTTGCAATCAAAAAAAGGAGGAGAAAATGCTTCCAATATAAATAAAGTGGAAGTATACACAAATAAACATTATTTTACATCTTACTGTATGTATTGTTTAGTTTCGATAAATACAATTTTATTTTATGGTTTATTATTGATTATATTTTGAATTACATATATAGGGTGCACCAAAATCTTTTTAGTTCTTAGAGCCTTTAAGGGTCTTAATCTGGCCGTGCAGAAAAAACTTACATCCATCCTCTCTGTTCTTAATTTTCTCCTGCCAATTTTCCACTCCGAGAGCTTCCAGGTTGTCACGCCACCGCTGTCTTGGTCTGTCTCTTGGTTTGTCTTCGTTTGTCACTTCTGTATGAGCTAAGTTTGTCTGTCTTCTCTTGTCCCATCCTCTCCAAGTGTCCGAACCATTTCGCCTGTTATTTTTCATGGTGGTACGAGTAGTTATGAGTGAAGATTGGAATAGCGTGTGAATTTCTTTGTTGTTTCTATTTTCTCTTATTGTGATATAGGACCTTTAATGGGCCTAAAGTTCTTTTCAAGATTCTATTTTCAAACATTTGTAATTGTCTTTCATCTTGTTCTGTAGTGCTCCGCGTTTTGAGACACACACAAGACGTGGTCTGATCTGTCTTGTATATATTTAATTTGATGCAGAGAGAAAAGGTTTTTGATGTAACAAGTGTCTAAAGGTGCTGTTTCCATCTTGTATCCTGCACTAATATCATCTCTTACAATGTTGGAGCTGTTCAATAATGCCCCAAAGTATTTTTATGAATCTGTTCTTTTAATCCTTATACCTACTACTGGACACAGCATGGACACAAAAAAGACAAAAATATACCCATACTACAAGAACTTAATATTTAGAAGAAGGATGGCTAGTAAAGAGGATTAAACAAAAAAAACTTAAATAGCTTGGACACATTAAACGTCATTATAATTTAGAGAATACCGTCTTGGAAGGAAACATAATGAGAAAAAGAAAGAGAGAAAGACCAAGGTGAAGATGGCTGCAATATATCTTTGATGATCTGCAAATGGATAGATCAGCAGCAGGGCATCTTGCTTACAACCGAGAGGCCTACAGGAGAGCTGTTAGGAAGGCAAAGTTTCAAAAGGGATATCTTATCTTATATCTTATATCCTTCCCGTGCCGTTAGACGTCACATAGGGCTTGCAAAGTAGTTCGCCAATTTTTCCTGTCTTCTGCGAGTCTTTCAACCTCAACAAAGGATTTTATGCCTGTTAACTTGGCATAATTACAAGAATTACAAAAGGGATATGCAAATGATTTATTGACTTAAATTCTACTGGGATATTATTTTCTTGTTTGACATTTGTTTTGGTCTTGCTATTCTTGGGTATTCGGTTCTCTGATAATTTGTCGTTGGCCCAACATTTTCTGCTTGTTCTATGAGATGTTTGAAGATTTCTGTGGTCTCTTTTCAAGTTTAATCTACAACATGTATATCTCTTGCATACCCTAATATTCTCCTCTTGTAATTATTCTTGTAATTATTATTTCACAAGTAAAAAGTTCAGCTAGAAGGGATAAAAGAGAATACATAGACAATATGGCGAAAGCGGCAGAAAAAGCAGCAAATACAGGAGACAGCAAAACTTTATATAACATACAAAAGAGGCTAACAGGTACTATTACATCTAAAGAAAGACCAATCCTTAGCAAAACTGGAACGTAACTAACATCAAATAAAGATCAAAAGCAATGATGGGCTGAAAACTTCCAAGAAATACTTAATCGACCACACCCAAAAGAATTGTTAATCCTTGAAACTGACTTACCAGCCCCACAACTAAATGTCAACCTACATGAAATTAAATTGCATGAAATTGAAACAGCAGTGAATTTAATGACTAACAACAAATCTCCATATCACGATGAAATAACACTCGAAATAAAATACCAAAATAAAATCATTCTTGATCATTCGTTATTAATTCGAGTTGTAAAGTATAAAATTCTGAAAGTGAACAAAATATTAGTTTTTTTTAAAGTCCAGAATAAAAACTCAAGTTACCGTGGAACGTTTTGAAATATTTATTTTACCATAAATGGTTTTCAGCAAATTGAAAAAAATGAAAACATTGTAATTACAATTCTTTTGTAGGTTAAAATAATAAATCATTTGCATATCCCTTGCATAGCTACCTTCATAACAGCTGTGGTTGCTTATAGTTTTCTTGTCAGATTTGGCAGTTTAGTCTTAGTGAACGAATTACCGTCCTATTTAGAGGGAACAATCAGGATAATACTTTTTTACTAAAACAGTATATGAAGCAATGTATGGACTGAAAAGAAACACACTTACGTGCTATAAAAATACGTCAAAAGAAATTAATTAGAACAAACTTACTGACATAATTTTTAAAGAAAACAATCCATCCACTTATCCATCCATCTATCTATCTATCTATCTATCTATCTATCTATCTATCTATCTATCATCTATCTATCTATCTATCTATCTATCTATCTATCTATCTCTATCTATCTATTTGTGTATACATGTATCTATCTCTCACTCTGATTATCTGTCTGTCTCTCTGTCTATCTGTATGTCGGTATATATGTGTCCGTGTCTGCATATTTATCTACCTGCTTATGTATATTTCTATTCGTATGTATAATTTTAGTTTGTTTATACTTGTCTATATATTGATGCAAGAAACCTAAATTGTTGACAACTGACAAAAAAGGCATCTGAAATACGTATCAATGATGAAAAACTTGAAGAAGCCTAGAGCTTTGAATATCTTGGATCATAACTAACTAATAATGGAGATACAATGAGGGAAATTAAAAGGAGGACATCTATCGCTCTTCACAAAGTAAAACAACTAAAGAATCTGTGGATAGGAGCAGACAAAACCACAAAATTAAGATTTTTTAAAGGGCATGCATCTTTCCCAGCGCAACATATGCCTGTGAGACCTGGACACTTAACAAAACAGGTGAGAATCACATATATGCCTCTGAATGTAAATGCTACAGAAGAGTTCTACAAATACCATGGACACAAAAAAAGAACAAATATATCCATACTACATAACCTAAGTTTGAAGAAGGCTAGCTAGTAAAGAGGATTAAAGAGAGAACACTTAAATATGTTGGACACATTAAACGTCATATATTCTAGAGAAGACCGTCTTGGAAGGAAAAAGAAAGAGTGGAAGACCAAAGCGAAGATGGCTGCAAGACATCGTTGATGATCTGCAGCAGGCCATCTTGCGCACAACCTAGAGGCCTACAGGAGTGCTGTTTGGGACGCAAAGTTCCTCAAGAGACATGCAAATGAATTAATGAATGAATATTTCATATCCACTATCAGCGTGTATATATAGTTATTTTATGTCTGTCTAGATACATATATATTTGAAATATGTATGTTTATTATTCTTTCAATGAATGCTTTTAATATTTCCTGTTTTTGTGCACAAGTATATGTCACTTTCACATATATTAGCAAAATATCATCATTCTTGATTATTTTTTATTACTTCGAGTTGCAAAGTATAAAATTCTGAAAGTGAACAAAATATTAGTTTTTTTTAGTCCAGAATAAAAAATCATGTTAGCATTTTGAAATATTAATTTTACCATAAATGGTTTTCAGGAAATTGAAAACTGAAAACATTGTAATTACAGTTCTTTTGTAAGTTAAATTAATAAATCATTTCACGATAATACTTTTTTCTACACATAGAAGAGCAGAAGATAGAATCACACTGTATCCTGCTTTATGACGACTCGCATGGGATCTTTGTAACAGACTCCCAAACATGTTACGGAGAATCTAGAGACATTTCTTCTGCAGGGAGTGGGTCCAGCTTCTATTGGGTTTCGCTTATCCAGTTTGACGTGGTTCCACTGCCCAGGTCTTGCGGGAGCCATAGACAATGAGAACACGGACGAGCTAGCAAGCACGGCATCAGTTCAGGCTACCCTAAGAGTGGAGAAAGAGGAGATTGCAATGAAGACCATGGTAGGTGCTGGTCTGCCACAGGGGACAATCTTCCTGCAGGTGCGGGTGTTTGTGATGTCGGTGGTTGAGTATGGCATCGGCCTTCTGACTCTGTCCACGGCTCAGATAATCAAGCTTGAAAGAATCCAAAATGAGGCCATGAGGACAGTTCTGGGGTGTAGGGAGACTCGGATGCCCTACTTGTTGGATATGCCCAGCGTGACAGTAAAGCACAAGTATGTGCAAGTGAAGACGTAGCACAGGAGCGCCGGCACAGGGCAAACGCATCAAGCGAGGGTGATTGTGGATGACGGAAGCAGAAGAGACACTGTCAACAGTCCGTGATCCAGACCAGATCCCACTAGAACCAGAATAACCTAAACGTGGATGCCGGGACTAGGCTCTGGGTAAGACAGAAGACCAGGTGCAGAAACAGATTCAACTTCACTCCAAACCACGTGACCCTGTGATCTCCACTGACTGATCTGTGACACGAGGCCTAATAAGTGGATGGGGCTATCGAACGACAATATGGATGCCAGTAAATTAAGAACATATGAGATCTCCACTTCGGGCATGAAAATGGAGTTGCAGGTAGCATCAGTAGCAGCAGGACTATATATTGAATGTTAGGATTTAAGATAGATAACTCAACTGAGAATTGAAACATTTGTATAAAATGAGTTATCTTCTGAAGTAATCAGCTGTTTGTGAGTAGAGTCCATCTGCACAAGGGTCACGGTTAAGGTATGACAGGAAAAAGGTCAGGTGAGAGAGAAATCATATGACTGAGAGACAGTTGTGTTTTGTGTATCGTCTGAGATAGACGTAGATTAGTCTGTTAGAAATGTTGTTCTTTAGTGAAATAGATGTAGAATAGAGTGTATTAGGATGTTCAGATGGCGACAGCAGTTTGCCGGAACATATATTATATCGTGGAGATGTCCAGTCCTGTGTCCATGGATTTTGTTGATGCTTTTGTCATTCTCGTCATATCGCTCATCGACTCATCATCACCCCGTGCATCATTAAGTCATTTCAACTGTAAAGTAGCTGCTCCAAATCTAACCCAACTCAACGTAGTATAGTCGTAGCTTAAATGAGATAAAATATTAACAGTAATTGATAAAGTCAACACTTGTCGTTGTAAACAGAAAGAACATTACTCCAGTGGACAATAGTGGAAATTTACAGATAGATGACCAACATGTTTACATTCTACACATAGAAGAGCAGAAGATAGAATCACACTGTATCCTGCTTTAGGACGACTCGCATGGGATCTTTGTAACAGACCCCCAAACATGTTACGGAGAATCTAGAGGTATTTCTTCTGCAGGGAGTGGGTCCAGCTTCTATTGGGCTTTCGCTTATCCAGTTTGACGTGGTTCCACTGCCCAGGTCTTGCGGGAGCCATAGACAATGAGAACACGGACAAGCTAGCAAGCACGGCATCAGTTCAGGCTACCCTAAGAGTGGAGAAAGAGGAGATTGCAAGAGCCATCTTGGTTACGCTGTATGTAGAGGACGGCATCAGTTCAGGCTACCCTAAGAGTGGAGAAAGAGGAGATTGCAAGAGCCATCTTGGTTACGCTGTATGTAGAGGACGGCATCAGTTCAGGCTACCCTAAGAGTGGAGAAAGAGGAGATTGCAAGAGCCATCTTGGTTACGCTGTATGTAGAGAACGGCATCAGTTCAGGCTACCCTAAGAGTGGAGAAAGAGGAAATTGCAAGAGCCATCTTGATTACGCTGTATGTAGAGGACGGCATCGGCTTGAAAAAACAGTCGTATCAGGAGGATGATGGAAATTGGGGAGGAGAGGGGAAGTGGTCGTTTTTTTTGAAGGAAGAAGTTTAGCTCGTGTGACTGGCTCTATCAGCAGGGACACACTTCAGAGGGTGTTGGAACAGAGGTCGGTGCAAATTTGGGGATCCCCAGAGCAAAGAGATGCCAGTCTCTGGTTACAGATCTACAGATAAGAATTATGCACGAGCAACACGTGACTGGACCACTTTCTCATACGACGCTATTGGACTTTGACTTGTAAACTTCTCAATGGCTCGCAGTAAAATGCACTGTTGATTGTAAGACAGTGAGCTAAAATTAGGCCATTGTTATTTCAGAAAACCGTAGCCATCTGCATTTCTGCTGATATAGCGGCAAGAAGTTTCTTAGATCTGGGAATTCTTTTATGTCTCTGTTGCATCGAATGTTGGTTGGTCTCTGGTGTATGGTAGTAAAACCATGACACATCAGCAGCCACCAAACGCGGAAACGAAAACCCATCAGGATCTGGGTCGTTCAAGACATTTCTGAATCCATTCATTCTTCCAAGCTTGTTTCAATCGGCTTAAAACCCAATGTAGGCAAACCTTTGAAAATTGTTGGTCGTAGTGCATGATGCGGTGTAAAGCTGGCGACACAAATCATATAAACAGCAACTTGGTCTAAATCGTCTGAGTGAAGCAAAGTCAACAGCGAGCTTATGGCTAACAACACGGCCGCAGGAGAAGATAACTGCCGAGGTGACAATCGACGACCACAACTTAGACCACTCAAAGAGAATATTTAATAAAATCAGGAAAGAAGAAAAACTTATTTCAAAGCGGAGAAAGGTACCATTGTTAAAGTTCCAAGAAGGCAGTCTCCGTGACTGCAATAATTAAAAAATTGTGACCCTTCTATGAATTACCTCGAAAGTATTCTGTAAAATCGACATGAATAGAATCACCAAGGTGGTGGATACTGCAGCATGAGAAGAACATAAAAAAGTTGGAAAAGGAAGAATTGTATTGATCAAATTTTCACTCTGAGAAGTATGCTGGAAGAATATACAGAAAACCAAAATCATTTCAGTTTCACTGATTTTTAAAGAGCATTCCGTAGCACACAAAGAGACTAACTGTGGAACACATTGAAACAATATAAGAACAAAAGCCATCAAAAATATACCAGCTGTGTACGACGGCCAGAGAAGGGATTTAGTGAATAGTTCCTGATTGAAACAGTGGTTAAACAAGAATGTATTCTATCTCTCTTCCTGTTTGTAAATGTCATCGAAAAGAACGGGAGAAAATGCTGTACTGCTAATATGTGCCTCGAATGGGTAATGAAGATCATTTATAAGATGTTGACACTGACGACGACATTGCTCTCATTCTTGAAATACGAAATCGTGCAAGAAAAATACAGATGTCGTGGACTCCGTGGCTAGCATAACAAACATAGAGATCAACAAGAAAAATACAGATGTCGTGTACTCTGTGGCTAGCATAACAAACATAGAGATCAACAAGAAAAATACAGATGTCGTGGACTCCGTGGCTAGCATAACAAACATAGAGATCAACAAGAAAAATACAGATGTCGTGTACTCTGTGGCTAGTATAATAGGAGTGGAGCTCAACAAGAAAAATACAGATGTCGTGTACTCTGTGGCTAGTATAATAGGAGTGGAGCTCAACAAGAAAAATACAGATGTCGTGTACTCTGTGGCTAGTATAATAGGAGTGGAGATCAACAAGGAAAATAATGAAAAGTTTATTCGCGCAAAAGGAAGAAATATATTCGGAAGGAACTGCGATAGAAAAAGAAGACCACTTTGTATTTCTCGTATATTACATGTATCAGGAAGGGAACAGGAAAAAAGAAGATATAACGAGGATAGCAAAGACAGCCTTGACCTTTAAAAACCTTTAGAAAATATGGAAATCAAAACATCATCAACAAAGAAATAGAGAGCAAACTGAAGACATTTTGAAAACAACTACTTAAGGAAAATACTTTCTACACAAAAAAAAAACAAAATCAAGAAATACTGCAGAAATAATGAAATTAGCTTGCGGCAAATAGTCTCTGCAATGATCGACAAAAAACGATTTGCATATATGTGACACGTGATGAGAAGAAACAATCAGAGAACCACAAAGGAAGCCATCAAATGGGAAAGATCTGGAAAAAAGAGCTCAATTTCGATAAATCACCGACAAGAGAGGATAAAACTGTAAGCCTCAAATCTCTTGATGAGATTGAAAAGCTTGCAAAGAATAGAGACTCATGGCTATGCACACCGGAAAAAATTACAAAGAATAGAAATTCATGATGATGCCCAATGGAGAAGCTTGAAGAGAATAGAGACTCATAGCCAGGCACAATGGAGAATCTTGCAGAGAATAGAGACTTATAGCGAGGCACAATGGAGAATCTTGCAAATAATAAAGACTCCTTGCGAGGCACAATGGAGAATTTTGCAGAGAATAGAGATCATGGCGAGGCACACTGAAGAAGCTTGCACAGTATAGAGATCATGCGAGACACACTGGAAAGCTTGACGAAAATAAAAACTCAAATCGAGGCACACTGGAGAAGCTTGCAGAGAATAGAGACTCATAGCGAAGCACTAAGGAGAAGCTCGCCGAGAATAGAAAATGAAGTCGATGATCACTGAAGAAGCCTGCCGAGAATAGAAACTCATGGCGAGAAACACTAGAGAAGCCTGTAAAGAACAGAGATTCATAGTGATGCACACTATAGAAGCTTCTCGAGAATAGAAACTCATAGCGAGGCAAAATGGAGAATCTTGCAGAGAATAGAGACTCATAGCGAGGCACAATGGACAATCTGGCAAAGAATATAAACTCATAGCGAGCCCCAATGGAGAATCTCTCAGAGAATAGAAACTCATAGCGAGGCACAATGTAGAATCTTGCAGAGAATAGAGATCAAGGCGAGTTACACTGGAGAAACGTGCAAAGAATAGAGACTCATAGCGAGGCACAATGGAGAATCTTGCAGAAAATAGAGACTCATAGGGAGGCAAAATGGAGAATCTTGCTGAGAATAGAGGCTCATAGCGAGACCCAATGGAGAAGTTTGCAGAGAATAGAAACTCATAGCTAGGCACACTGGATAATCTTGCAGAGATTAGAGACTCATAGCGAGGCACAATGGAGAATCTTGCTGAGAATAGAGATCATGACGAGGCACACTGGTGACGTTTGTAGAAAATAGAAATTCATACCGAGGAACAATGGAGAATCTTGCAGAGAATAGAGATGATGACTAGGCACAATAGAGAATCTTGCTGAGAATAGAGATCATGACGAGGCACACTGGAAAGGTTTAAAGAGAATAGAAACTCATAGCGAGGCATAATGTAGAATCTTGCAGAGAATAGAGATCAAGGTGAGTTACACTGGAGAAACGTGCAAAGAATAGAGACTGATATGGAGGCACAATGGAGAATCTTGCAGAAAATAGAGACTTATAGGGAGGCAAAATATGGAGAATCTTGCAGAGAATAGAGACTTAAAGCGAGGCACAACGAAGAATCTTGCAGAGAATAGAGACTCATATGGAGGCAAAATGGAGAATCTTGCGGAGAATAGAGATCATGGCGAGGCACACTGGAGAAGCTTGCAGAGAATAGAGACTCATATCGAGACACACTGGATTGAATGAATTAAATGGTAGATCACAGGTTGGTACTACTGAATATTATCTTGGACTAGTTTTTTCTGAATGGAGTGTAGATCTGAAGTAGATGTTCACCGTCCCCAGACATCTGCTTCACTCCCAGATTTTTTTCTAACCTTGAGCTGGAACAGCAGATATGGAAACCCAAGCAAGTCCAGGGTGATACATTGATATGAGGTTTATTTGATGGACTCACCCAGCTGGGATGCACTGATATCCTAAACACGTCGAGGTCTTCCGGTGAGAAAGTCCAACTCTAGACTAAACTGGTTCAATGAAAACCACGGTGTCACGCAATCCGCTTCAGAGACCCACCAAGAATACAGGCTAAAGCCCTGCGATACTCTGAACCCCTTGTGGTCCTCTCGTGGATCTCATGTGGTCCTTTCGGGGAGACCACGGGACCTAACGGGGACCACAGGCGTAAATTCAGTAGGAACACAGTGCGGTTTTGGTGGTAGAAGCGAACGAAGAGGAAGAAGAAGAAGATTTGATGGACTTAGTGGTAGTGAAAATGGTGACGAAATGCAGACTGACGGCATATTGCTCTGCCGTATGGTAAGTCCTTTCATACCTTCCAAAAAAACTCCAATAGCAATTAAAAGCCATCCATCTCCTCGAGAGAAATCCATCCTGTCAGGTTCATGTTCAAACCTAGATTGCCTGCCCTTCAGTTGCCTTTCCCACAATTCACATTTCCACGAGCTTCTTGCCTCACGTGATCTGTAACCGTATCAAACGACCTCTATTCCGGAAGTTAAAGAAAGGAAAAAT
The DNA here is from genome assembly GCA_009760885.1 of Achatina immaculata. Classification (NCBI taxonomy): domain Eukaryota; kingdom Metazoa; phylum Mollusca; class Gastropoda; order Stylommatophora; family Achatinidae; genus Lissachatina; species Lissachatina immaculata. Next base: position 449,652 of record CM019699.1, read on the forward strand.
CCACAAGGGCGACAAATACCCTTCTCTATACATAAAGATCGTTTCTCTTGTTCTGAAACACATATATATATAAACACACTACATTGAATATGCAGTCTATTATCGATATAATACACCATTCACTGTAGAATATCTATGAAAGAAGATATTGGAACATTTATGTTTCAAATTATTTTGCCAGAAATGCCTCTTAATAATTACGTGTAATAGAAAGTTTCTTAATTAATTTAAATTTTGACATTCAGTAGTTGGGATGTCACAGATGCTAAGAAATTTGCCTTCTGCACAGATGGCAAGATGTTATATTACTGCCATTTCTTCATTAATTTTCTTTATTTTCTATCAGTTTGTAAAAGCTAAATCTTAGATCAGTACGATATAACTCAATGAAAAGAAGTAACACAACTTACAAGTTTGTCGACGCATGAGAGCACGGATCAGAGACGCCACAGACGTATCATCAGCGCTACCAAGATCCAAGTTTTTCTCTTCTATCGGAAGTGACGCGGCATGAAGGCACCAAATGAGCACAGATAAATAAACGGCCAAGATAATCATTCTTGAAGGCTTAAGAAAGCTTTTGGAATCCATGTTTTTTTCAACTGAAAATAAGGACACACAAAAACTAAAAGAAACAGGTAACATGAAATGTAGTTTTATTCTGTAATAGGAATAAAGATATGAACAGATTCTTACAGAAACAATCTTATATATGATCAATCTAATTGCACTTTTTTAAAACATATACAATTTGTAAACATAAACTAAAAACACCCTCGACTGAATATGCTAACTGTAAACATATTCCTGTACATTTGAATGGGTATTATAATTTTTTATGACTACAGAGTCTTCTTACACGCACTTACGAGGTTAAAAATGATCCTGACTCAACCCGATCTCTCGACATGCCTTCGTTAAGGCCTTTCTCCAGCTGGAAGGAAAAGAGATGAATCCCACGCCTCAAAACAACCAACCACAAGAACTGACTCAAAATATCTCACACAGACGAGTATCCATGTGGCAATGGAGTCCAGACTCCAGAACATATCTTACAAGAGTGCCAAACCATGCAGACCTGAGGCGTGAGACATGGCCAGAGGACACAAGCTTGGGGAAAAACCTGTGGGGTTCCTATCAGGATCTGGAAATGACTGCGGGCTTTGCCATGTCGACAGGGATCAGGATCTGAAGTCACCAATAACATCGAATGCAGAAGATATATATATATATATATTTCTTGGATGACAAGCGGGTCCAGAAGGCAATCCAACAATCACATTAAGGATGCGAACGAAGAAGGACATCACATTAAGGGAAATGGACAACGTGGGAGGAAGTCCTGCATAGATCACTAACATGGAATGACATCTGGAAAATGGCACCCTTGAGGCTCAGCTTCATCATCAGAGCTACTGATGACATTCTGCCTACAGGCTCAAACCTATACAAATGGGGTGTATCAAAAGATCCAAAGTGCCCTCTCTGCAACGAAAGGCAAACATTGGAACATGTGCTGGCAGCATGTAGAGTGTCTTTTAGGGCAAGGACGGTACACCTGGCGGCACAACAGAGTGCTACAGGAAATAGTAGCCATTGTAGATGGGGCAAAAGATAAAGCAAATAACAGCAAAAGAGTTGAGGTCCCACCTAAATACTTCATAGGCGCTGGTACGACATCGACTATTGAAATCAGGGACATTCCCTTACCACCACTGCTAGATGATACAAATGACTGGGATGTGATAACGGACCTTCCAGGAAGAAGAGAGTGCGACCGGACATTGTAGTGTGCTCCACAGAAAAACAGGAATTAATAATGATCGAGCTTATGGTCATGTACGAAACTAGAATAGATGAATAGAATTTATTCAAATTTGAGAAGTACAATGATCTGGTCAAGCAACTGAGGCAGGGGGCAAGAATCAGGGCAAAAGTGATAGCTGTAGAAGTGAGAGCAAGGGGATTCGTAGCAACATCAGCATACATACTGGGCATAAAGGGACAAGCAAGAGCAAGGGCATTGAAAAGCCTTTCAGAAACAAGAGAAAAAGCATCATGCCGGCTGTGGAGTATGCGAAACAAGCATTGGGAACTTAAGTAATTTCATTTGCCACAACCAATACCAGTCCTACGTAGCAGTGCCAACTGGAAGATTACGGGTTCAATCCCGGGACCGGGAAAGGAAAAAAAAGCAACAACTCACAAGACCTCTGGGAGTCATGACCCAGAGGAACCCACCTCCCCCTTATAGTGTCAGGAGTTTAATAGGGCCGAAACATTTGTCTGAGTGGGGGTGTATCCGCTGATGATCTGAAGAAGTTATGTTGTTCTGCTCTCTACAGTAGAGAATTTCTTCATATGCATATATATATATATATATATATAAGAATGTGGAAGTTTATCTCAAGTAGTTAATTTTGGGAGTTGTTTATCTATAGTGTCATACTGTCTATTTTAAATATTGCTTGTGCCCTTGAAGTGGACGAGTTGGTGCTAGAGCCAATACATTGTAGGCGTTGGTGTCATCACTTTAGTGCCGAGTCAGAATCAAGTGCATGTTTCCAGAAGTTCTGTTGAATCATTAGAAAGTAGACCACAAAACTTCTTTGAGTAATACTGGAGGTCGAAAAACTTGTTGGATGATTTGCTTCAAGTGTGAGTCCACACATCATCAAGCACAATACAAAGTTAAGGAATGCAGTAAGTACAGATTAACAATAAGACTTAGGTAGTAAATAAAACAAAACATTATTAAATAAAACTTGAATTGCTATCCATATAACTATACTCGTGGTGTTACTTTATGGCACCAACAATCGTCGTGCCTTCTCTAAGCCACCAACAATGACGAATTTCTCCAACATATTCTGACACTTCCGATTTCTCTATCTGAAATTTACTCTGAAGACTGATAACCAAAGTCTTCAGATTTCAGACATAACCCAAACGTTGGCACTGACACATTTCAACAACAAACCAAGTCTGGAGTAGACAATTCGATAAGACGTTTATCTGATGAAACAGCGATGATGAAGATGAAAATACAAATATGCTAATTGCCCGCAAGTTCTCCTGCCACATGGCATTTCCAGCAGTCGTTCCATAACCTAACATTCCAAGCAGATCCTCGCAAAGCAAAATTCTGCAGAATCACCAAAAGCTAAAACCAGAAATCAACGACAGCTTCCACACACGTCTTCACTGGCCCACATTCAGGCGAACACGAACTCGGTCCAACAAAAATCACGCTGTAAATAGATACCCCAGCTACCGTGATGCTTCTAGAGCGCACAGGAAAGCTGAGCCCGAATGTCTGAAAATAACTGGACGTCAAGAACGCTAATTGCGCCAGATAATAATATAAAAACGATTGCCTCCCTTTTTCTATATGTCATTGATTCATTCAGCTTTCCAAGTCATTGCGTCTCAATGCTGCAGAAAAGTAGCTCTGGGGCACCACAGAAATTGTCCATAACCAAATTTGCCATGGTCCTTATGGTGCAGTTGAACCAAGATCCTCAAAAGTGTCTCCCACATTAAATGAAAAAATGACATACAGATATATACAATAATAACACGAACACCCCAGAGAGGGCAGACTTCTGCCAAGGGTAATGAAATCCAAGGAAAAAATACCCCCCCCCCACATAAACAAAAGCAGAGGAAACTTTGTATGCAGTCTGTGAAATGTGTATAAGCTCAGATAATTAGAAATGCTAGACGTTGACAGTGAATGCGAACAAAGAAGATTTGCTCAGATAACAACAGTACATAGGAGACAGACACAGTGAAAAGCGAGGACACAATAAAACCTCCAACATGAAAGAGCAAGATAAATGACTTAGATAAATGACAATTGTATAGACGGAATTGACGCCAGTGACACGTACGCGTATGTTTGCTAATCTTAGGAGGCTATTACGCACGGTTTTGAAATAAGGGAGTAGACCGACTCGAACACCTGACCAATTAAAAATATTTAGACGCGTGGCCTATTGGACAATTGACTGACAACATAAGTCACGTTGGCAGTTTTAGGAATAGACCAGGAAGAGAAAACACAAGGGAGACACGGAGGGGAAGAGCGATCGATCGAGAAGGGACAGGCGTAGAAGAACAGGAGTGGCTGAAAGAAGACGAATGTAACGACAGATAGAACAGATGGACAATTAGAGCAATAGATACTCAAAAGATCAGTTTAGAACCGGAGTTAGTTTTATGACAGACAGAAATCGTCTCATGTTCGAAAAGTGTTTATTTTAGTACTGTATCAGAATGCAGATTGGATACATTTGAAACCTGATGTAAAGAGAATTAGTCGAGGAATTAGTTGACTACGTGTTGCAGATCTGATATAGTACAGAGTTTGGAATTGTTCTCGTATCACATGTAGAGTATTTTGAAGTTGAGAATATTGAGAAGTACCGCATATAAAATAGCGATAGAATTTGATTTTGTGAACAATGATCATGTGCTCCAAAGAATCTTATGTTCTGTTGCATCTTACTCCATGTGATGTTGTCAATGATAAATCTGAGACCTTATTTGTCAGAATTAAATGAATTCAGTGAACTTTTCATTGGACTTTGTCTAGCTAATGTTATAATGTTTGTGAAACCTAATCTAGACCATAGGAATATTCGTGATGTATTGATCAAAGAACACTTCTGCTATCAGTCATTAAAATTTAAACTGCAACTAGACATTGTTATGATGGTTCCGTGACCAGGACATTGTTATATTTCAGCATCATAATTAAAACAAAATATTATTTTTATTTCTGTATTTACAGACCCCAAGAAACAAGATGGAACGTGTTCAGTTAATTGGTGCACAAAAGCGAAAACTATCAAAAAAGAAACAAGAGAAGACTGAATGTAGAATCCAAGACCGCAAAGCTGACTTTTTTCCTCACAAAAGTTCCTCGACGTGATATTCCGATCAAAACTAATCTCCCTCATCAGAAGTGGACACAAATACGATACATAGCACTTTGATGTCTTCAGACTCAAAACATGATGACGCTAAAATCAATGAAGTGTCACAAGATTTGCCTGTAAATTGTCTTGATACCTCTACAGCAAATATTATTTAAAGTTACTTTTCAATATATTCTGGGATTGAAATAATTGCTGAAAATGAAAGTTTAATGGACCATGGTGATGATGTTGAAATTATTATGTCTGCAAACGATGAAGTAAATCACATTATGACAGTATTCTCTTAACTATGGGATATAAGCAGTACTGGTACTCAGAAAACAATTAATAGAGTAAGTGCCCTTGTTTGAAAGATATTTTGGTTGAGAGCGTAAGCGGGGTTCTTGAGATAAGCTTGCAGCATGGAAAAAAACTGAGTGGGTAGGGATAGTATAAATATCACTCACCATTAGAAAATGGGGGAGCCTTACTTGTTTTGATGCAGATGGAGCCTTACGATGTGATAGAGAGAGTGAGAGAGAGAGAGAGAGTGAGTGAGAGAGAGAGAGAGAGAGAGAGAGAGTCTCGGTTAGGTAGAGTTTTCAATAGTAGCAGTTTTTGGTAGAGGCATGGTAAGTTAAGATGTAGGATTTATTTTTTCAGATACTTGAAGTTGTTCGGGTGGAAACGTTGTAAGTATGGTTTTTTATTGTATAATTACATTGTAAGGTTTTCTCTCATATGGCGTAGTTTTCCCACGCGGAGAACTGTCATTGTAACCGTCTTTCCCGCCTGATGGGCTACGTTTCCATCCTCATAACTTCATCCCTGATTTTTCCCATCAGTAAACTTGTGTTTACTGGACAGCAAAAATAACTAATGGAGAATGTATGAGAAGAGCTGTAGAGACCAAAAAAACCTTGTCAAAAAGATAAGAGAGAGACAATATACTTTCATAGGACATGAAATGAGAACAGGGTGCATTGAAAATATTATAACAACAGGAAAAATAGAAGGAAGAAGATCAAGAGGAAGACCAAGAGAAATGATACTGGACAGTCTGACGGGATGGTGTGAGAGGAGATCACCAACTGAGCTGGTGGCCTGCATGAAGGATCGGGTACACTGGAGAAGCATAATAGCCAACGCCAGTCGGCACGGCACATGATGATGATGATGAAACTTGTGTAGTCTGAATATAAAAACTACACCTCTGGCTTTGTTGAAACCCTCACTGTTTGAAGAGTTTTGCCATGTGAAGAGACTGCCAAGTTCAGTTAAGTTGTTGTATCAGTATTATTCTGTGGAGTTGAAAGCCTGGGAGCTTTGTTGGATTTTCTTTGTGTGTAACAGCGAAATTTAGCTTGTCTTATAGCACTAACAACAAGTAATTCCTAAGATGATAGGAAAGTTGTACTCCAGCAGAAGACTAATCACCCAGTAGAATACGGGGTCAGTTGAGTTACAGCAAATAATATTCCTCAGTGGCATTATACTATTTTAACAATGTAGCAAAGGATCCAGGATTGTGGCTTGATTTCTCTGATGATGATGTGAATTATTGGGTTGCTTATGGACCCAGTGACTGTCAGCACCACAATGGGTCATTTGACAAGTCTCACCGGCATTTCAGTGGTGGCAAACCAGTGAGGTACTGTTCGCAGAAACTTTTTGTTGGACAAAACCCAATGGTTTTATACAAGAGAAAGTGATTACTGTATTCACCATTAAACATTATAAGATTATTATTTTGTTTGCTCCTAATAAGTTCTCGAATTTTTTTTTTATAAGAGAAGAGTTCAGTGACTGGAGAAATATTGTAATTGATAATCACGAAAAAGGACTGCTCACCGAGATTCTATGCTAACATACTTAACTCACTGAGACTCTATGCTAACATACTTAACTCACATTATGACAGTATTCTCTTAACTATGGGATATAAGCAGTACTGGTACTCAGGAAACAATTAATAGAGTAAGTGCCCTTGTTTGAAAGATATTTTGGTTGAGAGCGTAAGCGGGGATCTTGAGATAAGCTTGCAGCATGGAAAAAAACTGAGTGGGTAGGGATAGTATAAATACCACTCACCATTAGAAAATGGGGGAGCCTTACTTGTTTTGATGCAGATGGAGCCTTACGATGTGTTAGAGAGAGAGAGAGAGAGAGAGAGAGAGTGAGTGAGAGAGAGAGAGAGAGTCTCGGTTAGGTAGAGTTTTCAGTAGTAGCAGTTTTTGGTAGAGGCATGGTAAGTTAAGATGTAGGATTTATTTTTTCAGATACTTGAAGTTGTTCGGGTGGAAACGTTGTAAGTATGGTTTTTTATTGTATAATTACATTGTAAGGTTTTCTCTCATATGGCGTAGTTTTCCCACGCGGAGAACTGTCATTGTAACCGTCTTTCCCGCCTGATGGGCTACGTTTCCATCCTCATAACTTCATCCCTGATTTTTCCCATCAGTAAACTTGTGTTTACTGGACAGCAAAAATAACTAATGAAGAATGTATGAGAAGAGCTGGAGAGACAAAAAAACCTTGTCAAAAAGATAAGAGAGAGACAATGTACTTTCATAGGACATGCAATGAGAACAGGGTGCATTGAAAATATTATAACAACAGGAAAAATAGAAGGAAGAAGATCAAGAGGAAGACCAAGAGAAATGATACTGGACAGTCTGACGGGATGGTGTGAGAGGAGATCACCAACTGAGCTGGTGGCCTGCATGAAGGATCGGGTACTCTGGAGAAGCATAATAGCCAACGCCAGTCGGCACGGCACATGATGATGATGATGAAACTTGTGTAGTCTGAATATAAAAACTACACCTCTGGCTTTGTTGAAACCCTCACTGTTTGAAGAGTTTTGACATGTGAAGAGACTGCCAAGTTCAGTTAAGTTGTTGTATCAGTATTATTCTGTGGAGTTGAAAGCCTGGGAGCTTTGTTGGATTTTCTTTGTGTGTAACAGAGAAATTTAGGTTGTCTTATAGCACTAACAACAAGTAATTCCTAAGACGAAAGGAAAGTTGTACTCCAGCAGAAGACTAATCACACAGTAGAATACGGGGTCAGTTGAGTTACAGCAAATAATATTCCTCAGTGGCATTATACTATTTTAACAATGTAGCAAAGGATCCAGGATTGTGGCTTGATTTCTCTGCTGATGATGCGAATTATTGGATTGCTTATGGACCCAGTGACTGTCAGCACCACAATGGTCATTTGACAAGTCTCACCGGCATTTCAGTGGTGGCAAACCAGTGAGGTACTGTTCGCAGAAACTTTTTGTTGGACAAAACCCAATGGTTTTATACAAGAGAAAGTGATTACTGTATTCACCATTAAACATTATCAGATTATTATTTTGTTTGCTCCTAATAAGTTCTCGAATTTTTTTATAAGAGAAGAGTTCAGTGACTGGAGAAATATTGTAATTGATAATCACGAAAAAGCACTGCTCACCGAGACTCTATGCTAACATATTTAAATCACCGAGACTCTATGCTAACATACTTAACTCACTGAGACTCTATGCTAACATACTTAACTCACCGAGACTCTATGCTAACATACTTAACTCACTAAGACTCTATGCTAACATACTTAACTCACTGAGACTCTATGCTAACATACTTATCTCACCGAGACTCTACGCTAACATACTTAACTCACCGAGACTCTATGCTAACACACTTAACTCACCGAGACTCTATGCTAACATACTTAACTCACCGAGACTCTATGCTAACATACTTAACTCACCGAGACTCTATGCTAACATATTTAACTCACTGAGACTCTATGCTAACATACTTAACTCACCGAGACTCTATGCTAACACACTTAACTCACTGAGACTCTATGCTAACATACTTAACTCACCGAGACTCTATGCTAACATACTTAACTCACCGAGACTCTATGCTAGCATACTTAACTCACTGAGACTCTATGCTAACATACTTAACTCACTGAGACTCTATGCTAACATACTTAACTCACTGAGACTCTATGCTAACATACTTAACTCACTGAGACTCTATGCTAACATACTTAACTCACCGAGATTCTATGCTAACATACTTAACTCATCGAGATTTTATGCTAACATACTTAACTCACTGAGACTCTGTGCTAACATACTTAACTCACTGAGACTCTATGCTAACATACTTAACTCACCGAGATTCTATGCTAACATACTTAACTCACCGAGATTCTATGCTAACATACTTAACTCACCGAGATTCTATGCTTACATACTTAACTCACTGAGACTCTGTGCTAACATACTTAACTCACTGAGACTCTATGCTAACATACTTAACTCACCGAGATTCTATGCTAACATACTTAACTCACTGAGACTCTATGCTAACATACTTAACTCACTGATACTCTGTGCTAACATACTTAACTCACTGAGATTCTATGCTAACATACTTAACTCACCGAGACTCTATGCTAACATACTTAACTCACTGAGACTCTATGCTAACATACTTAACTCACCGAGACTCTATGCTTGCATACTTAACTCACTGAGACTCTATGCTAACATACTTAAATCACCGAGACTCTTCTTCTTCTTCTTCTTCTTCGTTCACTTCTACCACCAAAAACCGCACTGTGAACCTACTGAATTCACACATGTGGTCCTCGTTAGGTCCGGTGGTCCCCTGTGTGGTCCAAAATAGACCACATGAGTTCCACGAAGGACCACAAGGGGTTCAGAGTATCACAGTGCTTTAGCCTGTATTCTTGGTGGGTCTCGGAAGCGGGATTGCGTGACACCGTGGTTTTCATTGCACCAGTTTGGTCTAGGGTTGGACTTTCTCACCGGAAGACCTCGACGTGTTTGGAATATCAGTGCATCCCCGCTGGGTGAGAGGCGTCAGCCCACCCAGATCAGAGTTGGACTTTCTCACCGGAAAACCTCTACGTGTTATGAGATACCCGTGTATCACCGCCGGGTGAGAGGTGGTCGCCCATCCAGTCCAGGGTTGGACTTTCTCACCGGAAAACCTCAGCGTGATTAGGATACGCAGACATCCCCGCCGGGTGAGAGGTGGTTGCCTATCTAGACTTCCCTGGTCCAGTGTCTCCGACTTCAGCATTTTGCGGTCGTGGCCGCTACCCTTCCTAGTTGTGACCAGGATGGAGCTTTTGTCCAGGAGGACGAATCCTCGCCACTAGTGACTTCTACCCCTGGGTTGAGCCGGTTTAGGCATTTCCCAGTATGGGCATGTTTGGGACGGGACCGACCTCTAGGGCAGAGGTACTGTGACATTCATAGCCTTCAAGATTCACCCCTGGTATGAGCCGGTTTAGGCAAAATTCACCAGTATGGGTGTTTATCAGGCGTTACCGACCTCTAGAGCGGAGGTGGCATGACATGTCTAGCCATCGAGTTCCACCCCTGGTGTGTGCCGGTTTAGGCATATTTCACCAGTGTAGGTGTATTTCGGACGTAGGCGGCCTCTAGAGCAGAGGTGCCGTGGTATAGTTCTCGTAGCGATACTACTGGACATACCAGGTTAAATTTCACTTTCCACCACCTTTTCCCATCGGCGCCGCACAGCAACCTTTATTTCCGCATTTACTTCCTTAACCGGGAGGAGCTTCACTCCACGCGCGGCATTTGAAAAGTCAAGCCAGCAGTGACTTAACCTCTGGGACAAACCGGTTCATGCATTTCACACAATATGACTGCACTCAGGACGTGGCCGACCTCCAGACCAGAGGTGCCGTGATTTGACTGTTTGCTTCGCTTTATTCTTTCAACCACCTTTTCCGCAGTGATGCTGCGCGGCAACCTCATTTGCAAATTTCTTCATTGGCCGGGAAGAGCACCGCTCCACGCACGGCAGCTGAAGATCTCGCCAACAGCGGCAGATGAGCTACCAAACGTGACACTCATCTACCCTAAGTAACTGGTTTTCAGGCGCCAGATATTCGCCCTCGCCCCTTCTCCTGTCAGTTTAAACAGTTCTGCCACGGGAAGGCCAGGAGCTGGACTTGACTGCCAGAGGCTGTTTGTGGCGCGTTTGCAGTCCTTAGAACCACCGAGACTCTATGCTAGCATACTTAACTCACCGAGACTCTATGCTAACATACTTAACTCACCGATACTCTATGCTAACATACTTAACTCACCGAGGCTCTGTGCTAACATACTTAACTCACTGAGACTCTATGCTAACATACTTATCTCACCGAGACTCTATGCTAACATACTTAACTCACCGAGACTCTATACTAACATACTTAACTCACCGAGACTCTATGCTAACATACTTAACTCACTGAGACTCTGTGCTAACAATTTGTCTTGAGGCGTGTCCTAGCTGTTATTTGTACGTTGGCTGAATATGTCTTGAGGTGTGTCATAGCTGTTATTTGTACGTTGGCTGAACATGTCTTGAGGCGTGTCCTAGCTTTTATTTGTACGTTGGCTGAATATGTCTTGAGGCGTGTCCTAGCTGTTATTTGTACGTTGGCTGAATATGTCTTGAGGCGTGTCCTAGCTGTTATTTGTACGTTGGCTGAACGTAGCTTGGCTTTTCGAGGAACAGAAGAAAGGTTTGGATCATTGAAAAATGGTAATTTCTTAGGGCTGCTTGAGCTCATAAGCCAGTTTGATCCATTTTTAGCAGGCCACATTTCCAAATATGGAAATTCTGGCAAAGGATATCCTTCTTACCTGTCCGAAACCACTTGTGAGGAACTCATTAAACTAATGGCACAAAAGTTCCATTTGTTCATTGTTGACGAAGTAAAATCTTCTGGTTATTTTAGTTGGTCATTTGATTCAACACCAGTTCTATCACGTATCGATCAGTTAAGTGTTGTACTTAAGCAACTAAAAGATGGACAGCCTAGTGAACGCTTTTTAACCTTTCTGGAAATGAAAAGTCATACCAGTGATGAAACGGCAAATCAGGTGTTGCAGTACTTACATCAAGCTTGTAGGCTAAACTTTTCAAAATGTAGGGGTCAGTCTTATGACAACGCTGCTAACATTTCTGGGTGTTATAAGGGGATGCAGCAACACATTTTAGAAACAAACAAGTTTGATATATATATATGCTCTGAGCAGCTAATTTCTTAAATCTGGTAGACCGAAGTGATGTTGACTGTTGTCAAGAGGCAAGTAATTTCTTCTCTATAGTGCAGTTACTCTGTACTGTTTATCACACCTCAAGCAGCCGGTGGAAAATTCTTAAATGTTGTATTGGAAATGAAAGTGTCTTAAAATCCTTCTCTGATACCAGATGGGAGAAACATGCTATGGCAACAGCAACAATTTTGAAATCTTTCCTTAAATTTTTAGAAGCATTAGAATATATAGCCGAAGATCAGTCACAAAATGGAAACGCTAGAAGAGAAGGAAATAATATTGTAGATGAGATGCAAGAGCTAGAATTCGTTTTTATGTTGAATTTTTGGAATGAGAGTTTGCTTAAATTTTCACAGAGTAAGTCAAATTATACAAAATGAGTATGTGAACTTAAAAACATGTGCAGATCTGTGTGTATCATTAGCTGACGAACTGTCACTTCACGGGATCAATTTGAAAAATATGAAGCAGCTACAAACGAAATGCTACCAGATGTTGATTACAAGACACCTACAACTGGCAAACGTATCAGAAAGAAGGTACCCAATGACAGCCAGAGATAAATTTCGTATCACCACCTTTTATGCAATTGTTGACACATTTGAAACTGAGATGAAAAGAAGAGGAGAGATATATATTAATAAATAGCAGAAAGATTTTCTTTTCTAAATGATGTGCCACATAATGTCACTTCATCATTTACTATCATTGAGAGTTATTCTCAGTGCTGTCAAAAGCTGATTGATGCTTACCCAGAGGACTTCAACAGTAATTTCTCAGCAGTTTTATTCTTATGTGAGCCATAAGTTCAGTGCAACAAAACTGTAAAAACAAGATTCAGTCATGCTGAACTTTATAAAATAATTGTAGAAGACAATATTGAGTGTGCCTTTCCAAATGCAGACATTGGCTTTCGTATAATGTTTAACATTAAAGCTCACACATTGATCAGCTGAGCGTTCATTTGCACAGCTGAAATATATTTTAAAATCCCATCAGAACAACTATGTAACAAGGCAGGCTGGATGCCTTATCTCTATTAAGTAGAGAGAAGCAGATGTGATACATAAGATTAGTTTTGAGGATCTGATCAAAGACTTTGCAATCAAAAAAAGGAGGAGAAAATGCTTCCAATATAAATAAAGTGGAAGTATACACAAATAAACATTATTTTACATCTTACTGTATGTATTGTTTAGTTTCGATAAATACAATTTTATTTTATGGTTTATTATTGATTATATTTTGAATTACATATATAGGGTGCACCAAAATCTTTTTAGTTCTTAGAGCCTTTAAGGGTCTTAATCTGGCCGTGCAGAAAAAACTTACATCCATCCTCTCTGTTCTTAATTTTCTCCTGCCAATTTTCCACTCCGAGAGCTTCCAGGTTGTCACGCCACCGCTGTCTTGGTCTGTCTCTTGGTTTGTCTTCGTTTGTCACTTCTGTATGAGCTAAGTTTGTCTGTCTTCTCTTGTCCCATCCTCTCCAAGTGTCCGAATCATTTCGCCTGTTATTTTTCATGGTGGTACGAGTAGTTATGAGTGAAGATTGGAATAGCGTGTGAATTTCTTTGTTGTTTCTATTTTCTCTTATTGTGATATAGGACCTTTAATGGGCCTAAATCAGGTGTTGCAGTATTTACGTCAAGCTTGTAGGCTAAACTTTTCAAAATGTAGGGGTCAGTCTTATGACAACGCTGCTAACATTTCTGGGTGTTATAAAGGGATGCAACAACACATTTTAGAAACAAACAAGTTTGATATATATATATGCTCTGAGCAGCTAATTTCTTAAATCTGGTAGACCGAAGTGATGTTGACTGTTGTCAAGAGGCAAGTAATTTCTTCTCTATAGTGCAGTTACTCTGTACTGTTTATCACACCTCAAGCAGCCGGTGGAAAATTCTTAAATGTTGTATTGGAAATGAAAGTGTCTTAAAATCCTTCTCTGATACCAGATGGGAGAAACATGCTATGGCAACAGCAACAATTTTGAAATCTTTCCTTAAATTTTTAGAAGCATTAGAATATATAGCCGAAGATCAGTCACAAAATGGAAACGCTAGAAGAGAAGGAAATAATATTGTAGATGAGATGCAAGAGCTAGAACTCGTTTTTATGTTGAATTTTTGGAATGAGAGTTTGCTTAAATTTTCACAGAGTAAGTCAAATTATACAAAATGAGTATGTGAACTTAAAAACATGTGCAGATCTGTGTGTATCATTAGCTGACGAACTGTCACTTCACGGGATCAATTTGAAAAATATGAAGCAGCTACAAACGAAATGCTACCAGATGTTGATTACAAGACACCTACAACTGGCAAACGTATCAGAAAGAAGGTACCCAATGACAGCCAGAGATAAATTTCGTATCACCACCTTTTATGCAATTGTTGACACATTTGAAACTGAGATGAAAAGAAGAGGAGAGATATATATTAATAAATAGCAGAAAGATTTTCTTTTCTAAATGATGTGCCACATAATGTCACTTCATCATTTACTATCATTGAGAGTTATTCTCAGTGCTGTCAAAAGCTGATTGATGCTTACCCAGAGGACTTCAACAGTAATTTCTCAGCAGTTTTATTCTTATGTGAGCCATAAGTTCAGTGCAACAAAACTGTAAAAACAAGATTCAGTCATGCTGAACTTTATAAAATAATTGTAGAAGACAATATTGAGTGTGCCTTTCCAAATGCAGACATTGGCTTTCGTATAATGTTTAACATTAAAGCTCACACATTGATCAGCTGAGCGTTCATTTGCACAGCTGAAATATATTTTAAAATCCCATCAGAACAACTATGTAACAAGGCAGGCTGGATGCCTTATCTCTATTAAGTAGAGAGAAGCAGATGTGATACATAAGATTAGTTTTGAGGATCTGATCAAAGACTTTGCAATCAAAAAAAGGAGGAGAAAATGCTTCCAATATAAATAAAGTGGAAGTATACACAAATAAACATTATTTTACATCTTACTGTATGTATTGTTTAGTTTCGATAAATACAATTTTATTTTATGGTTTATTATTGATTATATTTTGAATTACATATATAGGGTGCACCAAAATCTTTTTAGTTCTTAGAGCCTTTAAGGGTCTTAATCTGGCCGTGCAGAAAAAACTTACATCCATCCTCTCTGTTCTTAATTTTCTCCTGCCAATTTTCCACTCCGAGAGCTTCCAGGTTGTCACGCCACCGCTGTCTTGGTCTGTCTCTTGGTTTGTCTTCGTTTGTCACTTCTGTATGAGCTAAGTTTGTCTGTCTTCTCTTGTCCCATCCTCTCCAAGTGTCCGAATCATTTCGCCTGTTATTTTTCATGGTGGTACGAGTAGTTATGAGTGAAGATTGGAATAGCGTGTGAATTTCTTTGTTGTTTCTATTTTCTCTTATTGTGATATAGGACCTTTAATGGGCCTAAAGTTCTTTTCAAGATTCTATTTTCAAACATTTGTAATTGTCTTTCATCTTGTTCTGTAGTGCTCCGCGTTTTGAGACACACACAAGACGTGGTCTGATCTGTCTTGTATATATTTAGTTTGATGCAGAGAGAAAAGGTTTTTGATGTAACAAGTGTCTAAAGGTAAAATAAGTGTTGTTTCCATCTTGTATCCTGCACTAATATCATCTCTTACAATGTTGGAGCTGTTCAATAATGCCCTAAAGTATTTTTATGAAACTACTACTGGACACAGCATGGACACAAAAAAAGACAAAAATATACCCATACTACAAGAACTTAATATTTAGAAGAAGGATGGCTAGTAAAGAGGATTAAACAAATAAAACTTAAATAGCTTGGACACATTAAACGTCATTATAATTTAGAGAATACCGTCTTGGAAGGAAACATAATGAGAAAAAGAAAGAGAGAAAGACCAAGGTGAAGATGGCTGCAATAGATCTTTGATGATCTGCAAATGGATAGATCAGCAGCAGGGCATCTTGCTTACAACCGAGAGGCCTACAGGAGAGCTGTTAGGAAGGCAAAGTTTCAAAAGGGATATCTTATCTTATATCTTATATCCTTCCCGTGCCGTTAGACGTCACATAGGGCTTGCAAAGTAGTTCGCCAATTTTTCCTGTCTTCTGCGAGTCTTTCAACCTCAACAAAGGATTTTATGCCTGCTAACTTGGCATAATTACAAGAATTACAAAAGGGATATGCAAATGATTTATTGACTTAAATTCTACTGGGATATTATTTTCTTGTTTGACATTTGTTTTGGTCTTGGGTATTCGGTTCTCTGATAATTTGTCGTTGGCCCAACATTTTCTGCTTGTTCTATGAGATGTTTGAAGATTTCTGTGGTCTCTTTTCAAGTTTATTCTACAACATGTATATCTCTTGCATACCCTAATATTCTCCTCTTGTAATTATTCTTGTAATTATTATTTCACAAGTAAAAAGTTCAGCTAGAAGGGATAAAAGAGAATACATAGACAATATGGCGAAAGCGGCAGAAAAAGCAGCAAAAACAGGAGACAGCAAAACTTTATATAACATACAAAAGAGGCTAACAGGTACTATTACATCTAAAGAAAGACCAATCCTTAGCAAAACTGGAACGTAACTAACATCAAATAAAGATCAAAAGCAATGATGGGCTGAAAACTTCCAAGAAATACTTAATCGACCACACCCAAAAGAATTGTTAATCCTTGAAACTGACTTACCAGCCCCACAACTAAATGTCAACCTACATGAAATTAAATTGCATGAAATTGAAACAGCAGTGAATTTAATGACTAACAACAAATCTCCATATCACGATGAAATAACACTCGAAATAAAATACCAAAAAAGGCAACCTTAGTGACTGTAACAATTGGAGAGGAGTAACCTTAATATCAGTTGTGTCAAAATTGTTTTGCAAGGTCATTTTGAATAGACTCAAAGATATAGTGGATACTGCAATGAGAAAAGAACAAGCAGGATTTCGAAAAGGGAGAAGCTGTCTCGACCAGATCTTTACTCTCAGAATAATACTTGAAGAACATATTGAAAAGCAGAAACCATTAATACTGAACTTCATAGACTTTAAAAGGCATTTTGTAGCATACACAGAGAATCATTATAGAGAATGTTAAGTCTATATGGAATACCATCTAAAATTGTCAACATCATTAAGGAATTCTACACTGGATATGTTTGTGCAGTCAAGTCAGAAGAAGGGATGAGTGAATGTTTCCAGATTGGAACAGGTGTGAAACAAGGATGTATACTGTCTCCTTTACTTTTTGGGATTACAATAGACTTCATAATGAAAAAATGCTGCACAGGTAACACAGGTATTGACTGGGTACATGGGACCCAACTAGAATATCTTGATTTTGCTGACATAACTCTTATCAGTAAAAATGTGAGTTCCATGCAATAAAAAGCAGATAGCGTGTCTTCACTGGCTAGCAAAATAGGACTTGACATTACCAAGGACAAAACAAAAATAATGAAAATCCCCTTAATAAAAGTGGAAAATACACATAGAAGGGACAGATATTGAAGAAGTCAATCAATCTGTATACCTTGGCAGCTACATAGACCAAGATGGTGACACTAGAAAGGAAGTTAGAATCAGAATTGCAAAAGCAGCATCAATCTTCAAGAATCTTGAGAACATATGGAATTCAAAAGTTATAAACACAAAAACCAAGTTAAGACTATTCCATTCAAATGTAATATCCACCCTCATTTATGCATGTGAAAGCTGGAAAACAACTAAAGAAACAGAAAGAAATTAGACTCTTTTGAAAACAAATGTCTAAGGAAAATACTCGGCATCAAGTGGAACGAATTCAAGAACAATGCAGAAATAAGACAGATGACTGAACAACAACCAGTCTAATGGGTGATCAGGAAAAGGAGATGGACATATGTTAGTCACTTGATGAGAAGAAATGATCAGAGAATCCCAAAACAAGCTATCAAGTGGAACACAAACAGGCCAAAGAAAAAGAGGCAGAATGCGTTAAACTCTGAAGAGGACATTGTTAAGAGAGGCCAAATTAACAGGCATAAAATCCCTCGATGAGGTTGAAAGACTCCCCGGAGAAAGGAAAAATTGGCGAACTACTTTGCGAGCCCTATGTGACGTTTAACGGCACGAGAAGGATATAAGATATAAGATAAGAATTATTTTTTCCTTCTTTATTATGCTTATTTTTTCTCCAAGTCCAGACTGAACATTACTGGGGACAGAGCATCACTTTGCTTCTGGCCTGTTTCTATTTGGAATGGTTATGATATCCTTCCTTTATATAGCACCAGTTTTAATGTTTTCTATATGCATAGTTTACTTATGTTTCTGTATTTCTATACCACGTGGTGCCGGTGTCTTGTTATAGCGTGGCAGCTTGCGTAGTCTAACCAGAGCTGTACCAAGGAGAGTTCTCCTCGTGTCAGGTTGAACCTAGCTGGGAAGGTCTGCGCGAGTAGGGAGTCAGACGACACTAGTAACCTGGTCCTCCAGTTGGGGGGAGGGGGGTTAGAACTTGGAGCCAGCGACCCCATCTTCGTAAAATAGTTTAGTGCTAAGAAATAGTCAAGAAAGCTAGAAATCAGATATGGGATTGTATTGCCACATTGTACACAAATGAAAAAAAATATGACAAAATGAAGTTTCAACGCCGTGCTATTCAAAAAATAAAAAGAGCTATAGAGTATAGTACAGGGATGGCCAAACTAGATTATGATAAGTGGCCCATACGATAAGCTTCAGAAACTTTAATATAGTACAGGGATGGCCAAACTAGCTTATGATAAGTGGCCCATACGATAAGCTTCAGAAACTTTAGTACAGTACAGGGATGGCCAAACTAGCTTATGATAAGTGCCCCATACGATAAGCTTCGGAAACTTGAGAGCCAGAAGGCAGGACAAATATTATACATACATTTTTATTGTTACAGTTACATTTTGTTATAAAAATGAAACACATGTATGTAACATAATGTATTCATTGTTGGCATCGGTTTGTATTACTATTTTTTCTGAAGCAAAATTTCATTGTTAGTCTTGATAATAGGACATTTATTTCATTCCATATTTAAAATCTAGCATTAAAAATAGCATTTAAATACTAAAATATATCTTACATCTTACACCCTTCCCGTGCCGTAAAAATGTCACATTGGACCCACGTGGTAGTTCGCCTAGATGTCCTGTCTTCGGTGAGTTTTTCTCATAAAAGGGATGTTATGCTCACTGAATTGGCTTCTCTTAACAATGTCCTCTTTAGAGTTTCATGTGGTCGACCTCTTTTTCTTCGGCCTTTTGTGTTTCACTTGATAGCTTGTTTGGGGACACTCTGATAGCGTCTTCTCATCACATGTCCGACATATGTCCATCTTCTTTTTCTGATCAACCATGAAACAGGTTGTTGTTTGTTCGTCTGTCTGATCCCTGCGTTGTTGTTGAATTCATTCTGCTTTATATCGAGTATTTTCCTTAGGCATTTGTTTTCGAAGGAGTATAATTTCTTGTCTATTACTTTAGTTGTTTTCCAGCGTTCGCATGCATAAATGAGGGTGGATATTACATTTGAATTGAATAATCTTAACTTGGTTTTTGTTTTTATTACTTTTGAATACCACAGGTTCTCAAGATTCTTGAAAATCATTGCTGCTTTGGCAATTCGAATTCTAACTTCTTTTCTGATGTCATCACTGTGGTATATACAGCTGCCTAGATGTGCAAACTGGTTTACTTCTTCAACAGCAGTTCCTTCTACGTATATGTGTCCTTCGTCGTTAATGAGAACGATCAATATTTTTGTTTTATCATTGTTATTTTAAAGTCCTATTTTTACTAGTCATTGAAAACAGGATATTTGTTTTTACTTGCATTGATTTCAATCTAGGCTAAAACTAGGGCGACCATCCCCAACCCAGCGCGTCACATGTGGCGGATGGTGAAAGATATAGAGGATCCCTGTGAATAAGGAGTTATCCAAATAAGCAGGCGCGGACCAACTGGCGGTAGACTCAGAGAGCCAGTTGGGGTAGTAGGTGGCTCTACTACTTCTATAAAGTGCCTCAGGTGCTCAGTGAAGGGAATAAGATGCGCCTTAAAACCTCTCGCTCCCGCTGCCTTGCAGGTAGGACAGTGAGTCCAAAGCCTAACGGAGAGTCCGTACACAAACTGACAGAAGGCATATTAGGAATGGGTGATGTTAGATGGACAGGTCCAGGGAAGATAAAATCTGATAAATATATAATTATATATTCAGGAAGTGAGAAACATGAACGAGGAGTAGGAATAATATTTGACGAACAAACAGCAAGGTCAATTGTAGGATATTTGAACATCTCGGACCGAGTCCTGATAGTCTAACTGAAAGGACAACCAATAAACATAAATATTATACAAGTGTACGCTCCAAGATCTGAAAGTTCTGAAGAAGATTTACGGCTATTTTATAATTTCATAGAGACAGCCCTAAAACACACAAAGTCACACGAAGTTACCATAGTCATGGGAGATTTTAATGCCAAAGTTGGTAAAGGAAGAACTTCAGACATCTGTGATGGACTTCCGATACTTGAAGATGAAATCATAGATGCCATCAAACACATGAAGAAAGAAAAAGCAATTGGGCCTGATAATGTAACGACAGAAGAAATAGAGGCACTAGAGGAGACAGGAATAAACATAATAACCAAGTTACTGAATGATATTTACAACAGTGGTTATATTCCCAGTGACCTTATTAAATCCACGTTTATATCACTACCAAAGAAACCAGATGCAAAGGAAGGTGATGACCACCGGATTATTAGCCTCTCATGTCACATAACAAAGCTACTTCTGAGAATCATTATGAGAAGAACAAGGAAAAAAATAAAAATGGAAATAGCAGATGAACAGTTTGGATTTGTTGAAAGAAAGGGAACACACAATTCCATTTATGCTTTACGAACACTAACAGAAAGAGCTTTAGAAGTACAGAAAGATCTCTACTTATGCTTCATTAATTACACCAAGGCATTCGACAAAGTGAAACATAATGAAATTATTAAAGTGCTTCAAGACATCAGTATAGACGGCAAAGACCTGAGGATTGTAAAACAGCTTTACAAGCAGCAAGAAGCAGCAGTTCGAGTTGAAAATAGAACTGGAAAATATCAACCTATAAAACAAGGGGTGCAACAAGGATGTGTACTATATCCAGACCTTTTTTTCTCTGTACAGTGAGAATATTCTAAGAACAATCATCACAGAACCAGGCATAAAAATTGGAGGATACAATATTAACAACCTTCGGTATGCTGACGACACAGTACTGATAGCTGAGAACCAACAAGACCTGCAAAATCTCTTGGATAAAGTTGCCAAAGAAAGTGAATAGAAATGCCTTACTTTGAACATCAAAAAGACAGAGACTATGGTTATATGTAAGAAACAGAATCCACCAAAATGCAATATAAAATTAAACGGAGATATTCTACACCAGGTGCAGAAATTCAAATACCTTGGAACAGTAATAACTTCAAATGGGAAATGAAGAACAGAAATTAGGAAAAGAATAGGTCAAGCAAAGACTGCATTTCAGAGAACGAGAAACATATTAGCCAACACATCCTTATCAATGAATGTTAGAAAACGAGTCCTAAAATGCTATATTGAACCTATCTTGTTATATGGAAGTGAATCATGGACAATTGGCAAGTCTGTACAAAAATCATTGGAAGCAGAAGAAATGTGGTTTATTAGAAGAATGTTGCGAATCACCTGGACAGCAAAAATAACTAACGAAGAATGTATGAGAAGAGCTGGAGAGACACAAAACCTTGTCATAAAGATAAGAGAGACAATGTACTTTCATAGGCCATGCAATGAGAAGAGGGGGCATTGAAAATATTATAACAGCAGGAAAAATAGAAAGAAGAAGATCAAGAGGATCGTGTACTCTGGAGAAGCATAATAACCAACGCCAGTCGGCACGGCACCTGATGATGATGATGATGATTGATTGATTGATTTCATATTGTCTCTGATAAAAATTATGTCATCTGCAAAGTCAAGATCTTCCAGTTGGGTCTCACGTACCAAATAAATACCCGTTTTACATTTGCAACATTTTTTCATTATGAAGTCTATGGCAGTTCCAAAAATCAAGGAAGATAATATACATCATTCTTTCACGCCTGTTTCAATCTGGAACCATTCACTCATTCCTTCGTCTGTATTGACTGCATAAACATATCCATTGTAGATGTCTCTAATGATGTTGACAATCTTAGGTGGTATCCCAAATATTCTTAAAATCCTCCATAATGTATCTCTGTGTATGCTACAAAATGCCTTTTTAAGGTCTATGAAGTTCAGGATTAATGGTCTTTGCTTTTCAATATGTTCTTGAAGTATTATTCTCTGAGTAAAGATCTGATCAAGACAGCTTCTCCCTTTTTGAAATCTTGCCTGTTCTCTCATTGCAGCATCTATTTTAAGTCGATAGAGGTGGCTTAGTAGTCTGTAGTGGCCTGTCCTTTGGTGGAAGAGAATGGTTTTCTGATGTCTTTGAAACTGGTGTATTGGATCTGGTTCATTGTTGCATTTCAGTTGCTTTTTCCAGTCAAATCTGCGCTGATTACGGATTATGGTTTTCGCCTCTTGATAGTTTACTGGATGATTGGTTTGATCTTGATTGCTTCCGGCTTTGGATAGGGTGTCGGCTATTTCATTCCCAATTATTCTATAGCTCTGTTGTGATTTCCTGTATGTTTGCATGTGAGTTCTTTGTTGTTTTTAGAGATTCCAAAAGTGCCCACAGTCTGTGAAGAAGGCTATGTTGTGTGGTGTGTGCTGGTTTTCTGTTTTATGTGTTTTGGGCTGTTATTTCTGCTCTGTAGTTGGAGGAAATCTTTCTGGTCTCGAACATTTTTGTACTGCTTTTTCTGCACATCGATATGTGTACACATATGTTCATTCAGCTGGATTGTATTTGCTTGTAGATTGTTATTTTGCTGTTTTGGGACAATATTTTGGATTTTAACAGGTGTTGAAAGACGAAGCATATTTTTTTTCCCTATTTGTACTCTGCTTTTAATTCCCTCGCTTACAATGTTGCTTCTATTGAAGGTTGTGCCTAGATATTTGTATGTTTTCCTGATAATTGTATATGTCTATGCATATTCTATGTCAGACACGAAAAATTACTATATAAGTGTATATAAAACTGAATATATGACCATACACGAATCAGGTAAAGCTGCCCTTTAAAAAAAATGTTATCACTCAGGAAAAAAAAACAATTTGATTAAAGAGCAAACAGTTGTGACATTTCTGTTTGCACTTTAACCATGCAACAATATACAGGACAAATAAACAGGGAAAAAAGATAAAATCTACATTCACATGAATGCTATTATATATCAGTGCATGGCTTGTGTTTCGCTTGCCGAGTTTGGTAACCCCTGGTATGGTAGTACAACAATAATAGTAATAATTACTGGGTATAACAATTTTCCCAGAGGTCTTTTCTCGAGTGTTGACCTTTAGTGGATGCGCTCAATAAATTGTTCCACATCTAAAACTTTTTGGTGCGATTGATTTGGCTCTAAAAATATTGTTAAAAATCTGTTTCCAGAAAACAACTGACAAACTCTGAACACGTACAGTCAACTGTTTGTGTTTCCTGGCTGTGTCTGACTGTGTGATCATTTTATGTGATCAGTGCACCAACGTCTGACTCTGAGATCATTACATCACGGACAACACGATTTGACAGAGTACGATCAGTGCACCAACGTCTGACTCTGATTACATCACGGGCAGCACGATGTGACAGAGCACGATCAGTGCACCAACGTATGACTCTGAGATCATTACATCACGGAGTAGCACCATGTGACAGGGCGCCATGTGACAGAGCACCATGTGACAGAGCACCATGTGACAGAGCGAAATATGACAGAGCACCATGTGACAGAGTACCATGTGACAGAGCACGGTGACTTCACCAACGCCGTAAATATGTGGCCACTCTCAAATAAAATCCTGGAATGCTGCTATCTATCTAAACCAGCGACGATAACTCTGACCATTCTGGCAATCAGCAAACCTTAGCTGTCATGTTAGAATCAGGAATGGCGAAACATAGCTGACCAAGACCCTCTCCCGCCTCTCCGTTGTAACAGGTCTAGCCTGCCTGACGGGCCAGGGATCGCCATAGTTCCCATGGTAGTGGAGTCTGATAAAGAAGTATTGTACACCTCTTATCTTCTAGCTCCTGTCAGAGACGGAAAAACGTACTGCCATGACCCGCTCTCAATCCGACATGATGATAATAGCGATGTGTCAGTGGAGATAGTGAATTATTGTTGCTGTCGGTTTTTTATATAGAGATTTGTGTAATTGTTATAAGATGTTTAGACTGAAGTTGTAGGGCTTTCATTTTTATATCGATGTGGGCTGCTGATGATGGCTGAACTGAGGTAACAGCGCTGAGATTTTTAAATGGAAGTGCTGTATTATTTTCACACATGGCAACTTTTACTGACAAAAAGGCAGAGACTATTTCATGACCTTTCTAGATAAACTTTCTAGAGCGGAAGAGTTAGACTAGAAGGAGCTCGTCAAGTGGAAAATAAGAAGCAACAAAGAGATGTTTCATTAAGATTCTTTTCTTTGTTTCTCTTAATGTACTGAGTTGCTGCCCGATTAGTTTAGAATTCTTCTCTTTTTTTATCTTAATGTACAGAGTTGCTGCCTGATTAGTTTAAGATTCTTCTCTTTGTTTATCTTAATGTACAGAGTTGCTGCCTGATTAGTTTAAGATTCTTCTCTTTGTTTATCTTAATGTACAGAGATGCTGCCTGATTAGTGTAATATTCTTCTCTTTATCTTAATGTACAGAGTTGCTGTCCGATTAGTTTAGGATTGGAAAAGGGAAAAAAAATGACAAGGCAAGATTAGTTTAACAGGCTGTTCTACAAATTATTGAATGTGGGAGATTTTTTCCTTTCAGTATGAGAGTAAAAACAAAAGAAAAGTGTTTCTAAAATACAAATCTCAGGCAAATATCGAGAATTAAGACTAAAATGAAATAATGACTTAATAACTGAAATACTTAATGTACATCAAGGAATGAAAGAAAAATAAATTCTGCATCAGTGAACACAGGGTTAGAAAAAACGTTCTGAAACATTACACAATTTAGAAGTTTTGGAACTGAATTTCACTGCGACACATGGACAGAACTTTCTTAGTCTATAAAACTGACGTACTACAAAGTGTGCCCTGTTAGAGTTTACCAGCAAAACGTTCAGCTAGAACAACTTTTACACAGTAAATTTACTCACAGTCTTGACAAGTCGACGGTGTCTGTTCGCTTTGCTTGTTTGCTTGGCATGTAATGACTGACAAGCTCCAGTTTATATAATAACTCAGAATTGCGTGGTTGTAATCAATCGTTAGCCACGCCTCTTTCGGGGTGTCTTTAGCCACGTGGCTTTCTCTGTTTGTGCAGTTGTCAGATTAATAGTAATGAAAGACACTGAATAAATTGACCATATAACTTTCAAGTATTTTAACTGACTGAATAATAAAGCGACGTGGCACAAAGTGGGAAATGACGGTCTAGATGGGGGAGTGACTTCTTAGCGGGAGTGGTGGATGACATCTGTCATCTGTGCTTTCTGTAGGAGTGAGTGAACAATTGTTCTTATTTCCTGACAGGCTGGGGTTCCCCTGTGAAGCAGATGCTATTTCTAATGATTGTATGTGTGATCTATGAGACTGGGACAGTGCGGCCCTTTCTTGGGACTGCTCTTGGACAGGGACAAACTCGAGGAAATGGCACCGTTCCTGGTAAGCACGTCACCCAGGCCACCAAAGACGGAGAGTGTTGGCTAACAGAGGGCGCAGTCTTGGAAAACCATGACTCACACTAAAGACGGTCGTGTAGATGTCTCGGCTGCCATCATGGCCGCAGTTCTGCCGGCCTCCACGGGGCAACAGCAACACCCAACTCAAAGGGTATGGAGCTCCTGCTCGGGCCTGGACTGTGAGGCGGGCTTTTCTTGGGGCGACAGAGCTGCAGATTTTATTTCTCGTGGACGCGGAAGAAGAATTGAGGATGATAAGAAATCATTTGTACAAGGAGATATTCAACTGTTAATTCAGTCTGGGTTTGTCTGTGATAAGAGAAGGAGTGTCATCAAGCCATAAAAAAGAACGGCAAGACAGATATGGTTGAATGACATGAACAACAAAACAAATGAGGAGAAGTCCCACACACAGAGTGTAAAGAAAAAACGTTATTCTTCAGTACAAACGACAATATATGAAAGACATGATAAATGAGATGCAGACATGCCATCACAATAAGAACAACAGAGAATTCTAAGAAAAATTGCGAACAGTAAAGCAAGGGTATAAACAACCTCTGCAGAGCTTGAAGGATAGTAATGGAAATATGATAAATAATAAAGAGAAAATATGTATCGGACGCAAAGAATATTTTTGAAAAACTACTAAACTGTGAAGAGCCTATAAGCACATTGCCATGTGAAGAAACACAGACTTGCGAACCTGAAATAGAGGAACCATACTTAGAAGAAGTCATCTACAGTATCATGATGCTAAGAAACAACACAGCAACGGGTTCAGATGGAACTCCTGCAGAACTAATTAAGGAGGATGTCTAAATCTACATGAACAGATATGTGCGCTAATACAACAAATATGGAGAGAAGAAAAACTCTCTAGCCAATGGAGAGAATCATTACTGATCCCAGTATTCAAAAAAGGTGATAAGAACATGCGTGAAAACAACAAAAGGATATCATTACTACAAACAAGATACACAATAATATCTATTATTCTTTAAAACAGATTAAAATCATGCAGTGAGAACATACTGAAAACATACAGGTTTTAGGAAGAACAAATCAACGATAGACCATATATTTTATCTACGTCAAAGAACAGAAAAGTACTGGGAATATGGAAAAGAAGTACATAATATCTTAACTGACTTCAAGAAAGCTTATGACAGCACAGATAGGAGCAGCTTATGGAAAATTATGAAAGAATTTGAGATACTTAATAAATTAATCAATCTGATCAGAATATGTATGGAGGATGCACAGAATATAGTAATATATAACGAAAAAAGTCAGAACCCTTCTGTATAGGAACAGGTTTAAAACAAGGTGGTATAATATCACCATTATTATTCAACCTAGTATTAGAAAAGGTAATCAGAAAAGTGAAAGAAGAAAGCAGAACAGAAGAACAAGCTAAATTGCTAGGATATGCTGATATCAACCTGACGGAGGAAAATGTGCAAGAGGTCATCAATACCTGCATACACCTGAGAGATGTAGCACTAAAAGTGGGCTTGACCCTTAACTGAGAAAAGACAAAGTATATGAAGATAATAAGAGATCAGAGGCAGAACGATCTAGATCATATAAATGTTGGAGAGATGATTATTAGGAAAGTAGAAACATACAAATATCTATGCACAACCTTCAACATAAGCAACATAATAAGCGAGGAAATTAAAAGCAGAGTACAGATAGGGAATATAATATACTTTTCCTTGCAACACATGTTAAAATCCAAAATCCTGGACCAAAACAACAATCTACAAAACTAAATCTTTGACAAAGGACAGGAAAGCGTTAAATAGCAAATGAACGAAAGAACGAATTTTAATTTGAGAGAGTGAAAAATGAGTAATCTGACCTGTCTTACACATTAAAGAAGCCCTTCTCCACCTTTTTGCTGCAAAACAACATGTACCAGTTACATGCCAGCTAAATGACAACACGAAGAAGAGCAAGTGTTGCAGCAGCTAACAGAAACATATGCAAGTTATATGACTAGCAGTCATATATGGATCAGAAACGTGGAGTACAACACAGAAAGACGAACAACAGTTGCAGATGTTTGAGAACAAGACCCTAAGAAGAATCTTTGGGCCGATAAAGGATACCAACATTGGAGAATTGAGAACTAGAAAGAACCCTGAACTGAACAGCTTATTTAAATCCAAACGAAATATACATTTCTTGAAACTGAACAGACTATTCTGGCTGGGCCATGTATAAAGAATGGAAGAGAATAGACAAATGAAAATGATGTATGCACAAGAAATGAGGGAAACAAGACCAAGGGTAGACCAAGACAGAGATTTAAAGACAACATAGAAGAGGATATAAAAGAAAATGGTGCCACTAACTGGAGAGAGAAGATTAGGAATAGAGAGGGATAGAGCTGGAGTTTATCTGCAGCAGTGAGCCTTAACGAAGAGGGAAACTGAAGAAGAAGAAGAAGAAGAAGAAGAAGAAGAATAAGTGACACTTTTATTAAAATTAATGGTGCTTTGATACAACAATATCACGAATAAATAGAGAGGGAGAGGGGAGAGAAATGTAATCAAGGAGTAACAGGGAGTGAGAGGTTAGTGAAATGTAATGGTTCTAAGGACTGTTATTGGCAGAGGTAGGGTAGAGGATACGCTCTCCACTCCAATGACGCGCGTCTCCAATAACCTCTGATAGTCAAGTCCAGCTCCTGGCCTTCTCATGGCAGAACTGTTTAAACTGACAGGAGAAGGGGCGAAGGCGAATATCTGGCGCCTGAAAACTAGATGCTTCGGGTAGATGAAGTCATATTTGGTATCTCATATACTGCAGCTGGCGAGATTCTTCAGCTGCCATGCGTGGAGTCTGACTCCTCCCTGCCAATGAAGAAAGGTGCAAATGGGGTTGCCGTGTGGAAAAGGTGAAAGAAATGATTAAGCGAAGTAGACAGTAGTTAAATCACGGCACATCTGGTCTGGAGATCGGGCACGTCCTGAGTGCACTCATATTGGGCGAAATGCCTGAACCGTCTTAACCTAGATGTTAAGACACTGCTGGAGAGATTCTTCGGTCGTCGCGCGTGGAGTGAAGCTCCTCCCAGCCAAGGAAGAAAATGGGAAAAAGGTTTGCTGTGTCACGCCGATGGGAAAAGGTGATGGAAAGGATAAAGTGAAGCTTAATCGGTCTGCCCAGTAGTATCGTGGCGAGAGCTACTCATACCACGGCGCCTCTGCTCTAGAGGTCGGCCACGTCCGAAATACACCCATACAGGTGAAATATGCTTAAACCGACCTACACCAGGAGAGAAACTTGATGGCTACGCATGACACGGTACCTCCGCTCTAGAGGTCGGTCGTGTCCTAAACACACCCATACTGGGATAATATGCCTAAACCGGTTCAACCCAGGGGTGGAAGTCACTAGTGGCGAGGATTCATCCTCCTGGACAAAAGCTCCTTCCTGGTCACAACTAGGAAGGTGTAACAGAATTTACTCTATTTCTCTGTTCAAAGGGGACCCACTGAAATGATATGACTGTTTATCATTTATAGCAGCCACTATAATAGTATTGGCGCCAACTAAAGTGGTTTTCTACTGGTTTGATTAAATCTTCTTGTGGAGTACAGTTTCATCTTATAAATGTCTTCTTGTTGTTGGTGTTCTAAAACCACCTAATTTTCTGAATTATACACTAAGAAAATACAACAAGATACCCAGGCTTCCAACTCCACAGAATAATACAAATACAACAGCTTCACGTAACTTGGCAGTCTTCCAACCAAAACAATGAGAATTCCAACAAAGCCAATTGGTGTAGTATATCATCAGACAACACACATTTATTAATGGACCAAAATGAGGGGTGAAATCATGATGATGGGAATGTAGCCAACAGGCTGAACAAAAATTCACAGTAACAAATGCCGGCGTGAGAGAACTCTACGCCATATGGCCAGAAACCTTACAATGTCATATACACATAAAAATCATACTCACAACATTCCACCTAAAACCTCAGCCACCAAGAAAAACTAATTCCTCCAACTAACTACCAAAAATTGCCACTGCTAGAAACTCTTCCTAAACGAGATTCCATCTACATCAAAACTACTAAGGTTTTTCCTAACACACAAACAAGTAAGGCACTTCCTACACACAAACAAGTCAGGCTCTCCCTACCACATTCTAGAGTCAATCACACAACCTTTCTCTAACACATCCTGACCAAAGACTAACTTTCTCAGTCTATGCATACCTCCCGGTCAAATCAACCACGTGACTTCGAATTTTCTCGAACCACCTGCTTGGCACAGGTTCATGAGTTGAACAACTACAGGGCTATACGCAATACACTCTGTACAGAATTGCTATTCTGTTACAAAGGTAACGGCCACGACCACAAAATTCTGAAGTCGGAGACACTGGACCAGTGCAGTCTAGACAGGCAACCACATCTCTCACCCGGTGGGGATGTATGATTATCCTAATCACGCTGAGGTTTTCCGGTGAGAAAGTCAAGCGCTGAACTAGATGGATAATTACCTCACACCCGGCGTTGATAAACGGGTATATCAAAACACGTCGAGGATTTCCGGTGCGAAAGACCAACTCTAGATAAAACTGGTCAACGAACACCACTTTGTCACGCAGTCCCGCTTCTGAGACCCACCAAGAATACAGGCTCAAGCCGTGCGATACTCTGAACCTCTTGTGGTCTTCTCGGAGATCTCATGTTGTCCACCTCAGGAGAACACGGGGAACACCGGATCTATGGAGGACCATAGGCTATTCAGTAGAATCACAGGCGGTATTGGTGGTAGAAGCGAACGAAGAAGAAGAAGAAGAAGTGAAATGTAATCAAGGAGAAAATGAGAGGGAGAGGTTAGAGAAATGTCATCAAGGAGTAAAAGGGACAGAGAGGTTAGAGAAATGTTGTCAAGGAGTATCATAGAGTGAGGAGTTAGAGAAATGTAATCAAGGAGTATCATAGAGTGAGGAGTTAGAGAAATGTTATCAATGAGTAATATTAATAGAAAGGTTAGAAAAATGTAATAAATGAGGAACATAAAGGGAAGAGTTATATAAATGTTGACAAAGAGTAACAAGTAGGGAGAGGTTAGAGAAATGCAATCAAGGAATAACATGGAGACAGAGATTAGGCTATTCAGTAGGATCACAGGCGGTATTGGTGGTAGAAGCGAACGAAGAAGAAGAAGTGTAATGTAATCAAGGAGAAAATGAGAGGGAGAGGTTAGAGAAATGTCATCAAGGAGTAAAAGGGAGAGAAAGGTTAGAGAAATGTTGTCAAGGAGTAATACATAGGGAGAGGTTAAAGAAATGATGTCAATGAGTAATATTTATGGAAAGCTTAGAAAAATGTAATAAATGAGGAACATAAAAGGAAGAGTTAGATAAATGTTGACAAAGAGTAACAGGGAGGGAGAGGTTAGAGAAATGTAATCAAGGAGAAACATGGAGATAGAGATTAGAGAAATATAATCAAGGAGTAACAGGGAGTATGAGGTGAGAAAATGTAATCAAGGAGTAAAAGAGAGTCTGAGGTGAGAAAAATGTAATCAAGTAATAAAAAGGTGGGTGAGGTTAGAGAAATGTCGAAAAGGAGTAACACGGATTCAGAGGCTAGAAAAATGTAATGAAGGAGTAAAACGGAGTGAGAGGGTAGACAAATGTAATGAAGGAGTAAACGGAGTGTAATGCTAGAGAAATGTAATAAATGGAGTAACATGGAGTGAGAGGTTACAGAAATGTAATCAAGGAGCAACAGGGGGAAGAGTTTAGAGAACTTTGATTCGGACTAATAGGGAGGGAGAGGTTAGAGAAATGTAATCAGTAAGTAACAGAGAGATAAGGATTAGAGAATTATTGTCAAGGAGTAACAGTTAAGGATAGGTTAGAGAAAAGTAATCAAGCACTAACAGGGAGAGAGAGGTTCCAGACAATTTAATCAAGCTGTAACAGGGAGGGATAGGTTACAGAATTATAATCAAGAAGTGACAGGGAAGGAATCATTATAGAAATGTCAAGTAATAACAGGGAGGGAGATGTTAGGAAAATGTAATCAAGGAGTAACAGGGATGTAGAGGTTAGAGAAATGTAATCAAGGAGATACAAGGAGGGAGAGGTTAGAGAAATGTAATCAAGCAGTAACAGGGAGAGAGAGGTTAGAGAAATGTAATCAAACAGTAATAGGGAGGGACAGGTTAGAGAAATGTTGTAAAAGAGTAATAGGGAGGGAGAGGTTAGAGAAAGCTTGTTAATGAGTAATCGTGAGGGAGAGGTTAGAGAAATGTTGTCAAGGAGTAACAGGGAGGGAGAGGTTAGAGAAATGTAATCAAAGAGTAACATTGTTGTAGGAGTTAGAGAAATGTAATCAAGAACTAACATAGAGGGAGGAGTTAGAGAAATGTAGTCAGGGAATAACATAGAGGGAGGAGTTAGAGAAATGTTGTCAATGAGTAATATTTATGGAAAGGTTAGAAAAATGTAATAAATGAGGAACATAAAGGTAAGATTTAGATAAATGTTGACAAAGAGAAACAGGGAGGGAGAGGTTAGAGAAATGTAATCAAGGAGTAACATGGAGATAGAGATTAGAGAAATGTAATCAAGGAGTAACAGGGAGTATGAGGTGAGAAAAATGTAATCAAGGAGTAACAGGGAATCTGAAGTGAGAGAAATGTTATCAAGTAATAACAAGGTAGGTGAGGTTAGAGAAATGTCGAAAAGGAGTAACACGGAGTGAGAGGCTAGAGAAATGTAATGAAGGAGTAACACGGAGTGAGAGGCTAAAGAAATGTAATGAAGGAGTAACACGGAGTGAGAGGTTAGACAAATGTAATCAAGGAGCAACAGGGGGAAGAGTTTAGAGAACTTTGATTCGGACTAATAGGGAGGGAGAGGTTAGAGAAATGTAATCAGTAAGTAACAGAGAGGTACAGATTAGAGAAATATTGTCAAGGAGTAACAGTTAAGGACAGGTTAGAGATATATAACCAAGCACTAACAGGGAGAGAGAGGTTTCAGACAATTTAATCAAGCTGTAACAGGGAGGGATAGGTTACAGAATTATAATCAAGAAGTGACAGGGAAGGAAGCATTATAGAAATGTCAAGTAATAACAGGGAGGGAGATGTTAGAAAAATGTAATCAAGGAGTAACAGGGATGGAGAGGTTAGAGAAATGTAATCAAGTAGATACAAGGAGGGAGAGGTTAGAGAAATGTAATCAAGCAGTAACGGGGAGAGAGAGGTTAGAGAAATGTTGTCAAGCAGTAATAGGGAAGGACGGGTTAGAGAAATGTTGTTAAAGAGTAATAGGGAGGGACAGGTTAGAGAAAGCGTGTTAATGAGTAATCGTGAGGGAGAGGTTAGAGAAATGTTGTCAAGGAGTAACAAGGAGGGAGAGAAATGTTTTCAATGAGTAACACGGATGGAGATATTAGAGAAATGTAATCAAGGAGTAACATTGAGATAGAGGTTTAAAAAGTAGTCAAGAGTAACAGCGACAGAGAAATGAGAGAAATGTAATAGAGGAGTAATAGGAAGGGTGAGGTGAGAGAAATGTAATCAAGGCGTAACAGGGAGGGAGAGGTAAGAGATGTGTCATCAAAGAGTAAAAGGTTAGGAGAGGTGAGAGAAATTACATCAAGAAGTAACTGTTAGGAGATGTGAGAGAAGTGTCATCAAAGACTATTAGAGATGGAGAAGTGAAAGCAGGGTTAAAAAAGAGTAAAGAAAAAGGAAAGTTCAAAGTATTGTTATCAGAAAATCGACCGAGAATATGATGTGAGAGAAATATCTTTTAAAAGAGTGACGGGAAAGGTTAAGTGAAAGTAATATTATTAAAGGAACAAGAAAGTTGACACGAAAGTGATGTTATTAAAGAAACAGGAAAGTTGACACGAAAGTGATGTTATTAAAGAAACAGGAAAGTTGACACGAAAGTGATGTTATTAAAGTCGCTGGAAAGGAGAGATGAAAGTAATGTTACCACAGAGTTTAGAAAAAAAGAAGAAATGAAGATAACGATGAGGAAACAGAGATGAGAGAAATGTTCAAAATAATTATCACGTAAAGCTATAAAAAAAATTAATTAAACCAAATTATTAAAGTGTTAAATCAGACGACATTTGCCGTCTTCTCCAATATTTACTAGCACAGACGTGTCAAATGAAACGTTTGTACAAAACATAAAAATTCTGCAAAATGAGACTGATTAGAGATTTGAAGGTTTATGGTACCAATAGAGTGCTTTTCTTGAACATCTAAAACACATAAATTATTAATTATTCTATCTAATTAATACTTCACTTTTTTCCTATCCTTTGATTTATCAAACTGACATCCGACATCTATCTCATGTTTTATTGTCAATTAAGTGCACAGAAATCATAATTTACTCACGTCACTAGACCTGTATAAGAATACATTCTTTTCATAAATTTAACTTTGACATCAGAAAGTGGGACGTTTTTACAAGCAGTTTTAAAGATAATAGGCAAATAAAGCTGTAAATAAGCTAATATTATTCAGCATAAGAAAGCGTAGGTGCAGACAAACATGGCAGATAGAAAAATCAAATTACACAAAACATTTTTATTAAACAATAAAGCATTTCAAGCACCTGTGATCTACAACTTGAATTATAGCTTCTGTCCTGCCTTCTAAGCAACAGGTGCGCTGCGTCTTGCACCTCCATGTTCCGTGAACATTTTAACACCGAGGCGTCCTTTATGGACGAAACAGATGAAAGCCATTTAGAGCCAAATTTGGAAATAACGAATTTCTGTAGTGTAGTAGTTTCTAGCCCCAGCGAGAACAAACGAACAGACAAAAATTGCTCTTGTTGTTGTTCAGATAGCTAACTCGTGACCATTGCATGTCTCTATCATCTGTTGTGACCAAATGCTCTATATCTGTGCAGAAAGTCTGCCCGCAACCTGCACATGTTTCTGTTAGCTGCTACAACACTGGCTCTTCTTGTTGTCAGATAGCTCGCATATTACCTGTACATGTTTCTCTTAGCTGCTGCAAAACTTGCTCCTCTTCTTGTTGTCAGATAGCTCGCATGTAACTGATACATGTTGCTGCAGCAAAAAGGTGAAAAAGGGCTAGTCATTATAAGAATGATCATCACAGAACCAGGTATAAAAGTAGGAGGATACAATATTAACAACCTTCGGTATGCTGACGAGATAGTACAGATAGCTGAGAGCAACAAGACTTGCAAAATCTCCTGGATAAAGTTGCAAAAGAAAATGAATAGAAGGGCTTTACTTCCAACATTAAAAAGACAGTGACTATATTTATATTTAAGAAACAGAATCCACCGAAATGCAGTATAAAATTGAATGGAACTATTCTAAAGCAGATGCAGAAATTCAAATAACTTGGAGAAGTAATAACTTCAGATCTGAATTATCATCAGGTGCAGTGCCGACTGGCGTTGGCTATTATGCTTCTCCAGAGTACACGATCCTTCATGCAGGCCATTAGCTCAGTTGGTGATCTCCTCTCACATCATCCCGTCAGACTGTCCAGTATCATTTCTCTTGGTCTTCCTCTTCATCTTTTTCCTTCTATTTTTCCTGTTGTTATAATATTTTCAATGCCTCCTCTTGTCATTGCATGTCCTATGAAAGTACATTGTCTCTCTTATCTTTCTGACAATATTTTTTGGTCTCTACAGCTACTATTCTCATACATTCTTCATTAGCTAATTGTGTTGTCCAGGGAATTCGCAACATTCTTCTAATAAACCACATTTCTGCTGCTTCCAATGATTTTTGTGTAGAACTTGCCTCTTGTCCAGGATTCACTAACAAGATAGGTCCAATATAGTATTTTAGGACTCGCATTCTAACATTCATTGATAAGGATATGTTGGATAATATGTTTCTCATTCTCTGAAATGCAGTCTTTGCTTGGCCTATTCTGTTACTAATTTATATTTTGCACTTCCCATCTGAAGTTATTACTGCTCCTAGGTATTTGAATTTCTGCACCTGATTTAGAACAGTTCCGTTTAATTTTATACTGCATGCTGGTGGACTCTGTTTTTTACATATAACCATAGTCTATGTCTTTTTGATGTTCAAAGTAAGGCATTTCTGTTCACTTTCTTTAGTATCCAAGAGATCCAAGAGATTTTGCAGGTCTTATTGGTTCTCAGCTATCAGTACTGTGTCGTCAGCATACAGAAGATTGTTAATATTATATCATCCAGTTTTTATGCCTGGTTCTGTGATGATCGTTCTTAGAATATTCTCGCTGTACAGAGAAAAAAGGTCTTGAGATAGTATACATCATTGTCGCATCCTTTGTTTTATATGTTGATATTTTCCAAACGTTTTCAACTCGAATTGATGCTTCTTGCTGCCAGTATAGATGATTTACAATCCTCATGTCTTTGCCTTCTATGTTGATGTCTTCAAGCATTTTCATAATTTCATTATGTTTCACTTTGCCTTGGTGTAATCAATGAAGCATAAGTAGAGATCTTTCTGTACTTCTAAAGCTCTTTCTGTTAGTGTTCGTAAAGCATAAATGGCATTGTGTGTTTCCTTTCCTTCAACAAATCCAAACTGTTCATCTGTTATTTCCATTTGTATCTTTTCCTTGTTCTTCTCATAATGATTCTCAGAAGTAACTTCGTTATGTGACATGAGAAGCTGATTGTCCGGTGGTAAACACATTCCTTTGCACCTGGTTTCTTTAGTAGTGATATAAACGTGGATTTAAGCAAGTCACTGGGCATATAACCACTGTTGTAAATATCATTTAGAAACTTGGTTATTATTTTTATTCCTGTCTCCTCTAATGCCTCTATTTTTTCTATTGTTATATTATCAGGCCCAGTCGCTTTTCCTTTTTTCATGTGTTTGATGGCATCTATGATTTCATCTTCAAGTACTGGTGGTCCATCACAGTAATCAGTATCTGGTTTTAATTCTGGCATTTCTCCTCCATATAGCTCACCGACGCCTTCTGTCCATCAGTTCACAATGTCTTCTTTTCCCATTAACATTTTACCCTCATTTGATTTCAGGCATAGGAAAAATTGGCGAACTACTTTGCGAGCCATATGTGACGTTTAACGGCACGGGAAGGATATAAGATATAAGATAAGATTCCAGGCATGCTGTGATATATTTTGTTTTCCTGCCTGTGAGTTCACAAATTCGTTTGTGCATGGTTTTGCTGTCTTTATTACGAAAGTCCTCTATCTGTCTGCACTGTTCATTTAACCACACTTCCTTTGCTTCTCTGCATTTGTGATTTATTTCTTTCTTTATCTTGCTATATTTTTCTTGGTTATTTTTACTCCTCCAACTCCTCTTGCCTATTAAACCTAAGATGTCGTCTGTCATCCATTTATTTTTAGGGCTTCTTTTTTCGGTGGTATTATTTCCTTTATAGTTTGCTTTTAACATTGCCCTTTTGTTTATCTATACTATTTATCTTTGCTATTGCATTGCATCTATTTGTTGTAATAACTTTGTATTGTTCTCGCAGTTCTTGGTCATTTTTAAGGAGTTCTGTATTCATTTTGACGTTTCTCACTTTTCTGCATGCTTTTTTAACTTTATTCTAATTTTTCCACAGAGTGGGTCATGGTCACTATTGCAGTCGTCTCCTAGCATGGTTTTTGTTGTCAGTAATGCATTGCGGAATCGTTTGTTGATTAATATGTAGTCTATCTGGTTAAAAGTCTTTTTGTCTGGGCTGCACCACGTTGCCAGTCTTCGAGGATGTTATTTAAACCAGGTATTTCCTACAACCATGCTATGTATTCTTGCCCATTCTTTTAATTTACTACCTCTGTCATTCCTCTACCCCAGTCCATAGTCACCAACGATGTCTGATGTTCTTCCTTTACCAACTTTGGCATTTAAATCTCCCATGACTATAGTAACTTCATGTGACTGTGTGTGTTTTAGGTCTGACTCTATGAAATTATAAAATAGCTGTAAATCTTCTTCGGAACTTTCAGATGGTGGAGCGTACACTTGTATAATATTTATGTTTATTGGTCATCCTTTCAGTTAGGCTAGCAGGACTCGGTCCGAGATGTTCAAATATCCTACAGTTGTCATTGCTGTTTGTTCGTCTAATATTATTCTTACTCCTCGTTCATGTTTCTCACTTCCTGAATATATTATTGTATATTCGTCATAGTTTATCTTCCCTGCATCTGTTCATCTAACTTCACTCATTCCTAAAATGTTGGTCTTCATCCTTTCCATTTCCCTCTTTTCATTTTCTAATTCTCCAGCCTGGAATAAAGTTCTAACATTCCATGTTGCTATATTGAACTTGTTAGTTTTGCCACCAGTAGCTTGGTGACGATCTGCCTCACCTGTAGCTCGTGAGCTGCACTACCGGACGAGGCTGTTCCAGAGGAAAGTCCATTAACGTCGTTCATGACAAATCTATTACTCTGAATAAGCATAATTGTTCGTATGAGCTACACCAGTGGTTTTCCGTTGCCTTCTGTCGGTTTGTGTACGGATTCTCCGCTAGTCTTTGGACTCCCTGTCCTACCCGCCAAGCAGCGGGAGCGAGAGGTTTTAAGGCGCCTCTTACCCGCCTGGTATTCCCTTCACTGAGCACCTGAGGCACTTTATAGGAGTAGTAGAGCCACCTACTACCCAACCTCGGTCTCTGAGTTTACTGCCAGTTGGTCCGCGCCTGCTTATTTGGGGAAATCCTTATTCACAGGGATCCTCATATCTGGAGGACTTTCACCATCCGCCACATTTGACGCGCTGGGTTAGATCTGAATTGCAAAACACAAATTAAGGATAGAATAGGTCAAGCAACACATCCTTATCAATGAATGTTAGAAAACGAGTCTTTCTTCTTCTTCTTCGTTCACTTCTGCCACCAAGACCGCCCCGTGATCCTACTGAATTTACTCCCCTGATCCAAAATAGGTCCCGTGGTCCTCAATAGGTCCCGTGGTCCCCGAAAGGACCACACGAGATCCCCGAGAGGATCACAAGAGGTTCAGAGTTTCGCAGGGTTTGAGCCAGTATTCTTGGTGTCTCTCAGAAGCAGGATTGCGTGACA
>CM019699.1:488710-507877 GCA_009760885.1 Achatina immaculata
ACCGTGACATGGGTAGCCATCAAGTTCCACCCTTGGTGTAAGCCGGTTTATGCATATTTCACTAGTATGGGTGTATTTCGGACGTGGCCGACCTCTAGACCAGAGGCGCCGTGGTATGAGTAACTCTCGTCGCGATACTACTGGACATATCGATTAAGCTTCACTTCATCCATTCCATCACCTATTCAAATCCGCCCCACACAGCAACCCTGATTGCTTTTCCGTATTTTCTTCCTTGGTTGGGAGGAGTTTAACTCCACGCACGGCATCCGAAGAATCTCAAAAGCAGTGTCTTAACCTATGGGTTAAAATTGTTCATGCATTTAGCCCAATATGAGTGCACTTAGGAGGTTGCCGACCCCCAGACCACAGATGGCATGATTTGACTGTTTACTTCACTTATTCTTTTCTTTAACCTTTTCCAGCGTGGTGCCGTCCGCCTGCGCCTGAGATCCAGCTACGAGCTTTTAACTGCAACAACTTTAATATACGCTATTTCAGCTGGAATTACCGCGGCTGCTGGCACCAGACTTGCCCTCCAATAGATCCTCGTTAAAGGGTTTAAAGTGTACTCATTCCAATTACGGATCGTCGAAAGAGTCCAATATTGTTATTTTTCGTCAGTATCTCCCCGTGCCAGGAGTGGGTAAGTTGCGCGTCTGCCGCCTTACTTGGATGTGGTAGCCGTTTCTCATGCTCCCTCTCCTGAATCGAATCCTGATTCCTCGTTACCCGTTACAAACAAGGCAGGCATAGCCACGTACCATCGACATTTGATAGGGCAGACATTTGAAAGATGCGTCGCCAGCACAGAAGGCCATGCGATCAGCACAAAGTTATCCAGAGTTACCAGTTGGGACTATTGGTTTTGAACTAATAAAAGCGCTCTTTCCACGATGTCGGAGCTTGGTAAGCATGTATTAGCTCTAGAATTGCCACAGTTATCCAAGTAGGATGATATAATATAAGGAACCTTGCCTGATTTAATGAACGGTTCGCGGTTTCTCCGTGAGACAATGTGAATTTAGACATGCATGACTTAATCTTTGAGACATGCATATGACTACTGGCAAGATCAACCAGATAGCTTTCTTCACAGAACCTTAGTCGGATATCTGCCGACAGACCGACGCGGGGAAAGAGAGACAGCGCTTTGTTCATAGCGGATCGATTTCGACACCGACGACTTTTCATTTCCTATAACCGCCGGCGACCGTCTCTCTCTGCTCTAACGAACGAGAAGGAACCCCGGCACCCACAACCAACGCACATTGCATATTTAGATCTGAAACCCGTTGCGAGAGATGGGCCAGTTCCGAGACCATCGGTCGACAAAACCGTAGTACACCGTTAGCACGAACCTGACTGGCTAGCCGTTTATAGGCTTCGCTCGACGGCAAACCACTTGCTTCTGCATCGATCCAACTTAACTCTCGCCGTCCGGGAAGGAAGCGAACGCCTTTCTCCCATGCATGGAACTCAAGAGCGCTTTTTAACCAAAAGAACAAAAACAAAAGAGTCCTAAGATGCTACATTGTTCCTGTCTTATTATATGGAAGTGAATCATGGACAACAGGAAGGTCTGCACAACAATAATTGGAAGCAGCAGAAATGTGGATTATTAGAAGAATGTTGCGAATTCTCTGGTCAGCAAAAATAACTAATGGAGCATGTTTCAGAAGAGTTGGATCTTGTCAAATGAACATACATAGGACATGCAATGAGAACAAGGGGCATTGAAAATATTATAACAACAGGAAAAATAGAGGGAAGAAAAGTATACCAATTAGCTAAAATTGAGCACTTCATCGATCAAGACACTAGGAAGACATACTACATATCTCATATACAAACACATTTAGACTATTACTCAACAGTTTGGGATGGTTGCTCAGTGTCAAATACAAAGAGGCTTTGCTCACTCCAAAAGCGAGAAGTAAATCTTACTAGTGACAAAGATCAAGCACAAACAACTAACCATCACAAACATATCAAAATACTACCTCTTAAGAACAGGTTCCTCTTCAGCAAAGCCAAGTTAGTACATCAAATTCTTTCACGGCATGCCCCGCCTTATCTATGGAATATGTTTAAATTTAGCCCAAAGTGCAGCCAACGCTTGAAAAACATATGTCTTCCAAAACCTAGACTTGATCTTTACAAGAAAAGCTTTAGTTATTCTGCTGCTCATCTTTGGAATACCCTCCCATCCTATATAAAAACAATATAAATTATGCTCATTCCTACAAATACAAGCTTTCCCAATATCTATTTCATGTCGACTACATGCCTCCTAAAACTTAAAAGTTATCTTAAACTGCTCTTACAGACACCGAGTACAATTAATTGTTTTCTGAATAGTCCCGAAAATTTTGTTTCGTAGATAGTCATTTATAATGTATGTAGT
Source organism: Achatina immaculata (assembly GCA_009760885.1). Lineage (NCBI taxonomy): Eukaryota > Metazoa > Mollusca > Gastropoda > Stylommatophora > Achatinidae > Lissachatina > Lissachatina immaculata. The sequence continues at coordinate 491,118 of CM019699.1, forward strand.
TACTTCTGTACTGAGTGAATGTTTAAGAGCGAAAAGTAAATGTTATATTTTATTTTATGTCTCTCAGCTTCAATGTTAGTTATGTTTGTTATATGAACAGCATATTTGTAGAGTGTCTGGAATAGAGTGAAAGAAGTATGATAAAGGGCAGAATGTCAGACGGGCCTGCGTGCCCAATTCTTAACCCTTCTGAAATAAAGATCAATCAATAAAGATCAATCACATTGTTCAGAACCTCCTCACAGCATCAGATTACTACCCCTCTACCCAAACTATAATCACCTATTCCATCTTCTCCCAGCTAGATTACCTTTCTGTCACTCTCTCCCCTCACCCAATGTTCCCTCTCCCCCGCCTCCCAGATTACGACCCACTTATTACAAGTCTATTTTCGGCACGTGGTGGGGGGGGGGGGGTGATGTGCGACAGAACTGCAGATTTGGCAAGATTGATTTCTCTTGTACGCTGAAGAACAAGAAATGACGACAGTAGCAAATCATTTGTTCATAGAAATATTCAGCTGTTAATTCAGTTTGGGTTTCTCTGTGATAAGAGAAGGAACACACTTATTTTTCTAAATTAATGATGTTTTGATGCCACAAAGTTCAATTCTGTCATTTGACACCTGATGCATTTCAAATGTCTTTAAAATGTACAGGGAAAGAAGACGAAAAGTGTTATTGCGGAACTTATATTATTTACAACTTCTTGTTATTATTTCTTTTTCTTTCAGTTTAATATAAAGCAATGTAATAAGCGTAGCTGTGAAGGACAGGTAGTAATGTAATCAGAAGCTGGCGGCAAAGAAGAAGTGAGAGCAATGTAATCAAACAATGATGGAGAAAACGAGATAAAGGTAAGTTATTATACAATGATGGGAAATGAGAGGTTAGAGAAATATCATCAATGAGTAATAGAGAGGGAGAGATCAAAACAGAGTTAATTAAGAGCAACGGAAAAGAAAAGATAGAAGTATGTTTGTCAAAAATTCGCCGGAGAATATGAGGTGAGAGAAATATCTTTTAAAAGAGTGACAGGAACGAAAATATGAAGGTAATGTTAATAAAGTAACCGAAAAGTTGACACGGAAGTAATTCTATTAGAGAGCGACGGGAAAGGAGAGATGAAAGTACCACGGAGTTTAGTAAAACAAAAGAAGACATGAAGATAATGATGAGGAAAGAGAGATGAGAGAAATGCCATCAAAGAGCGAATGAAGTGTCAACATCTTGTGAAGCTTTGATCTAAGTGAATTTGTACCTGTGATGGACTGTCTAGCATGCTTGTCTTTCCTGTATCGATAAAGATCATAATTTTTGTTGACTTTTTTCCTGGGAAGAATAAGTTCTTTTCACAAAGTCAGGAATTGGAACATTTTTATTCTATTTAAAGATAATAGGCAAATAAGGCTGTAAATAAACTAAGATTATACAACATAAGAAAGAGTAAATGCAGACAAACAACATGGCAGATATAAAAATCAAATTACACGAAACTATTGTTTAGGACAGGAGAAAAAGGCATCTTTATTAATCAATAAAACATTTCTAACACCTGTATTCTACAGCTTGAATTCCAGACAAAAACGTATGTTCTGTCCTCTCAGTAACAGGTGCAACTCGTCTTGTACCTCCATGTTAGCCGTGAACATTTTAACATCGAGATATTTTTTAGAGATGAAGCAGAAGAAAGCCATTTAGGGCCAAATTCGAAATTACCGAATCGCTGTAGTGTAGTAGTTTCTAGCACCAGCGAGAACGAACGAAAAGACAAGCATTGCTCATGTGGTTGTTCAGATAGCTAGCCCATGACCATTGCATGTCTCTATCATCTGTTGTGACCAAATGCATGCCTTTACAAATCTTATTTTTGTAGTTCTGGATGCTCTTCTCCACAGCTTATTTAGTTGTTTTATTTATTTATTTATTTTTTGAAGAGCAACAGATGTCCGTTTATCACCTTTTCGAAATAAAATTCGCTCTTTCGTTCGTTCACTTTTTAACGCTTTGTCAAAGATTTATTAGACTAGCATCTGATGGGAAGCGCAAATTTTATTAGTGATTAAACACAAAAAGAACAGTTTAATCAATAGAACTGACATGTTCATGGACAAATTCTCTTCATAAATTTAACTTTGACGAAAGAAAGTGGGAAATTTTACAACCAATTAAAAATAATAGGAAAAAAAATCTGTAAATAATCTAAAGTTTTTCAAGGTTAGAAAGAATTATATCTTTTATTTTAATGTCGTAGCTCAGTCATGCTAGTAAAATTCTGTTAAAAATCATAATGGGTAGACTTCGAAAGAAAATAGAAGAAGAAGTCAATATGGTCCAAGCTGGTTTCAGGCAAGGAAGAGGATCAAGAGATCATATATTCAATCTAAGATTAATAATAGAGAAATGCAGAGAGTTTAATGTGAATCTATATTTATCCTTTATAGACTACTCAAAGGCATTTGATTGTGTACAACACAAGAAACTTTGGGAAATAATGGAAAAAATGGGATTTCCAACACATTTGATACAATTAACATCACTGCTGTATCTAGACCAACAAGCAGCAGTAAGAATAAATGGTGAAACAACAACTTGGTTTGATATAAAACAAGGGGTCCGTCAGGGGTGCATATTGTCACCCTACTTATTTAACTTGTATACTGAAAATATAATGAGGAATGTTAGAGAAGATGTAGACAAAGAATATTACGATGCCATAACAGTTGGAGGTTATGAAATACCAGAGATAAGATATGCTGATGACACAGTATTGCTGTCCACAACACAAAAAGGAATGGAAATACTAATTATGTCAGTCCGCAAGAACAGCGAAGAACATAACCTCTATCTTAATGCAAAGAAAACTAAATTGATGACAACTGACAAAACAAACAAGGCAACTTAAATATGTATCAATGAGGAAAAACTGGAAGAAGTGGAGAGTTTTGAATATCTTGGATCGCTACTAACTAATAATGGAGATACAATGAGGGAAATTAAAAGGAGGACGTCTATCGCTCTTCAGAAAGTAAAACAAATAAAGAATCTGTGGAGAATGAATGAATGAATGAATAATCTTTATTTTTCAAGGGTAAAGAATTGGGCACGCAGGCCCGTCTTACGAGAGGAGCAGACAGAACCACAAAAATAAGATTTTTAAGGGCATGCATCTTTCCCATAGCAACATATGCCTGTGAGATCTGGACACTTAACAAAACAGCTGAGAAACACATAAATGCCTTTGAATGTAAATGCTACAGAAGAGTTCTCCAAATATCGTGGACACAAAAAAGAACAAATTTATCTATACTACAAGAGCTTAATATTGAAGAAGGCTGGCTAGTGAAGAGGATTAAAGAGAGAAAACTGAAATATTTTGGACACATTAAACGTCATGATAATTTAGAGAAGACCGTATTGGAAGGATACATAATGGGAAAAAGAAAAAGAGGAAGACCAAGACGAAGATGGCTGCAGGACATCGTTGACGATCTGGAAATGGATGCAACAGCAGCAGGCCATCTTGCTCACAACCGAGAGGCCTACAGGAGTGCTGTTTGGGAGGCAAAGTTCCGCAAGGGACATGCAAATGAATGAATGAATGAGCTCAGTCATTAGATAGTCCATGCTAGTTTCTTTATCATTTCCATTCTTTGACGTGTATTTTTCAACAACAACAACAACAACATCAGCAAAAGTGTTGATATTGTTTTTTCCCTGCCAGGAAGGGGACTCTAATGTCCTGCCCGTATATCTTATAGAAGATTCTATCCGTTAATGTTTAAATACTGAAGTTATTCTTCACATCATGAAACATTTCAAACATTCATAAAATAGAAACCACGTAACGGATCTTGATTATTATTATGCCAAGTGAGAGAGAAGCTCTTCAATTTTTTTGTTAAAATAAATACTTCACCAGAGCTCCCGTGGTTTGCCGTTAGGAGGCAGCAGTAGCAAATCTGGCGTTCAGTAAATGTTTTGTAATACGCAAGAACCTCATCCGTTGTGACTGTACAGCGACGATTTCGAGCAGAATTTCAGAAGGCAGCACGAGCTGTATCATAAATGTGGTATGTAGAATTCCCGGATGAAGGTGGGGCCTTTTCTGTTAAGCTTCTCTAACACGATTTACAGTTTCTTCGCGTGGTCCTTTGTTGGAATAAAGCCATATTCTGTACAAATATAAAACATAGGGGGAAAACAAACAGTTATTTGACTTTTTTTTATCCCTGTTGCTCTTTCTGTTTATTGTATTATGAGAAACAGAAAATAGAATGAAGATCTGAAAAACGTGTAAGCAAAAGTCACGACATGATGTCGTAAAAAGAAAACGAAAGAAAAAGAAAGAGAATAACAAGAACAGCTAGCGATTTTTTTCTTTTAGTGTATTCCTTCTCTTTGTGTTCTTTTCCGTGGAAACTGAAAAAAAAAGCAAACAAAGAAACAAAACGGTACTTTTCATGAGAAAACATTCACTGCCATTGTGCGCTATAAACGAAGTACATGTTATTGTAAAATGTATAAAGCTATAAAGCTGTGAATGGATTATTATAATATGAATACGTTATAGGGATATAAGTATTATAAACCAGCTATAAGTGATGCTCTTTTCTTGATCTTGCGTTGGCTGAGAGCATCCACAATCAAATTTACATGTGCCATAGTAAAGCGTAGATCTAACTATACGGTAAGTTACTGATGTGGTCCGTGTTGTTGTTAAAGCTAGAATAACCAAGACAAGTACAGCATCATTTATCCAAATTAACAAAATATGGTCATCAAAGAATATCAAAACAGGAACTAAACTCTTCAATACAAACTTAAAGACTGTCTTGATATATGGTTCGAAAACTAAGCAAGACAACAGAAGCTACAAACATGCATGGACTACTGCTTGATTGAGGATAACTGTAAACTTTAAATGACGGGGCAAGATTAGGAACTAGCAAGTCTGGTAAAGCCCACGAACCTACAAATCTTGTCTAGGAAATGGAGGTGAATTGGCCACAAACTGATAAACCTGACACCATCATAGCAAGACAGGTACTGACATGGAATCCTCAAGGAAATAAAAACTACTTAAAAATTAAGACAGTGCTTAGAGTTAAGTTTTCAATGGTTCAAAATCAGACTCCAAGGTCATTGCACCCACGACAGCCACATACATTACAAAAACAGTTTTGATATAATCGTTTGTAATATTGCACAACATGACAGAAGATCCTATACTCAGACTAAATGAGATAGTGGTCAGCAAGCCACAACTTCTTCTTAGTCATTCACTCAGACATCGACACAAATTTCTCTCACAAATGTGGCTGTTTATCTCTGGTTTTCAGCATCACAGTAGAACTTCTCCCGCAGGAGGTCAAGGTCTGGCCAGATCACTGGTCTGAGTGGGTCCTTAGCTGGCAACAAACCGTAGCTGACTGTATGCGTTATGGTTAGCACCCCAAAGCTGGCCAAGACCCTATTCTACCTCCATGTGGTGTGCCCCGTTAAAATACCACAATCTGGCTGAGTGAATATGGATCCAAATGGGAAAGCAAACATTCAATCATTTGCATGTCCCTTACAGAACTGTGCCTCCCTAACAGCTCACTTGTAGGCCTCTCGGTTGTGAGCAAGATGCCCTGCTGCTGATGCATCCATTTGCAGATCATCAACGATGTCTTACAACTATCTTCGCCTTGGTCTTCCTCTCTTTCTTTTTTCTCGTTATATAACCCTTCCATGACGGTCGTGTCTAGATTATTATAACTTTCAATGTATGCAAAATATTTAAGTCCTCTCTGTTTATCCTCTTTACTAGAAAACTTTCTTCAATATTAAGTTCTTGTAGTATGGATATATTTGCTCTTTTCTGTGTCCATGATATCTGAAGAACTCTTCTGTAGCATTTACATTCAAAGGCATTTATGTGTTTCTAAGCTGTTTTGTTAAGTGTCCAGGTCTCACAGGTATATATTGCGATGGGAAAGATGAATGACCTTAAAAATCTTATTTTCGTAGTTCTGTCTGCTCCTTTCCATAGCTTCTTAAGTTCTTCTAATTTTTGAAGAGCGATATATGTCCTCCTTTTAATTTACACCATTGTATCTTTAATATTAGTTAATAATGATCTAAGATATTCAAAACTGTCCACCTCTTCCAATTTTTTCTCATTGATACATATTTCAACTGCCTTATTTGTTTTGTCAGTGGTAGAACTGTTTAAACTGACAGGAGAAAGGGCGAAGGCGAATATCTGGCGCCTGAAAACCAGATGCTTCGGGTAGATGAGAGTCATATTTGGTAGCTCATATACTGCAGCTGGCGAGATTCTTCAGCTGCCATGCGTGGAGTCTGACTCCTCCCTGCCAATGAAGAAAGGTGCAAATGGGGTGGAAAAGGTGAAAGAAATGATTAAGAGAAGTAGACAGTAGTTAAATCACGGCACCTCTAGTCTGGAGGTCGGCCACGACCTGAGTGCACTCATATTGGGCGAAATGCCTGAACCCAGAGGTTAAGACACTGCTGGAAAGATTCTTCGGTCGCCGCGCGTGAGGTGAAACTCCTCCCGGCCAAGGAAGAAAATGGGAAAAAGGTCTGCTGTGTGGCGCCAATGGGAAAAGGTGATGGAAAGGATAAAGTGAAGCTTAATCGGTCTGCCCAGTAGTATCGTGGCGAGAGCTACACATACCACGGCGCCTCGGCTCTAGAGATCGGCCACTTCCGAAATACACACATACTGGTGAAATATGCCTAAACAGACCTACACCAGATGTGAAACTTGATGGCTACGCATGACACGGTATCTCCGCTCTACAGGTCGGTCGTGTCCTAAACACACCCATACTGGGATAATATGCCTAAACCGGTTCAACCCAGGGGTGGAAGTCACTAGTGGCGAGGATTCATTCTCCTGGACAAAAGCTCCCTCCTGGTCACAACTAGGAAGGTAGCCGCCACGACCACAAAATTCTGAAGTCGGAGACACTGGACCAGTGCAGTCTAGATAGGCAACCACCTCTCACACGGTGGGGATGTATGCTTATCCTAATCACGCTGAGGTTTTCCGGTGAGAAAGTCCAGCGCTGGACTAGATGGGTAATTACCTCTCACACGGCGGTGATACACGGGTATATCAAAACACGTCGAGGATTTCCGGTGAGAAAGTCCAACTCTGGCCTGGATGGGCTACCACCTCTAACCCAGCGGGAATAACTACTATCCACAACACGCCGAGGTTTTCCGGTGAGAAAGTCCAACTCTTGCCTGGATGGGCTACCATCTCTCACCCAAGGGGATATACTGATATCCAAAACACGTCGAGGTTTTTCGGTGAGAAAGTCCAACTCTAGATAAAACTGGTGCAACGAACACCACGGTGTCACGCAGTCCCGCTTCTGAGACCCACCAAGAATACAGGCTCAAGACATGCGATACTCTGAACCTCTTGTGGTCCTCTAGGAGATCTCATGTTGTCCACCTCAGGAGAACACGGGGAACACCGGATCTATGGAGGACAATAGGCTATTCAGTAGGATCACAGGCGGTATTGGTGGTAGAAGCGAACGAAGAAGAAGAAGTGAAATGTAATCAAGGAGAAAATGAGAGGGAGAGGTTAAAGAAATGTAATCAAGGAGTAACATGGAGATAGAGATTAGAGAAATGTAATCAAGGAGTAACAGGGAGTATGAGGTGAGAAAATGTAATCAAGGAGTAACAGGGAGTATGAGGTGAGAAAATGTAATCAAGGAGTAAAAGGGAGTCTGAGGTGAGAAAAATGTAATCAAGTAATAAAAAGGTGGGTGAGGTTAGAGAAATGTCGAAAAGGAGTAACACGGAGTCAGAGGCTAGAGAAATGTAGTGAAGGAGTAAAACGGAGTGAGAGGGTAGACAAATGTAATCAAGGAGTAAACGGAGTGTGATGCTAGAGAAATGTAATAAATGGAGTAACAGGGAGTGAGAGGTTACAGAAATGTAATCAAGGAGTAACAGGAAGAAGAGGTTAGAGAAATTTGATTAAGAAGTAATAAGATGGGAGAGGTTAGAGAAATGTAATCAGTAAGTAACAGAGAGATAAGGATTAGAGAATTATTGTCAAGGAGTAACAGTTAAGGATAGGTTAGAGAAAAGTAATCAAGCACTAACAGGGAGAGAGAGGTTCCAGACAATTTAATCAAGCTGTAACAGGGAGGGATAGGTTACAGAATTATAATCAAGAAGTGACAGGGAAGGAAGCATTATAGAAATGTCAAGTAATAACAGGGAGGGAGATGTTAGAAAAATGTAATCAAGGAGTAACAGGGATGTAAAGGTTAGAGAAATGTAATCAAGGAGATACAAGGAGGGAGAGGTTAGAGAAATGTAATCAAGCAGTAACAGGTAGAGAGAGGTTAGAGAAATGTAATCAAGCAGTAACAGGGAGAGAGAGGTTAGAGAAATGTAATCAACCAGTAACAGGGAGAGAGAGGTTAGAGAAATGTTGTCAAGCAGTAATAGGGAAGGACAGGTTAGAGAAATGTTGTTAAAGAGTAATAGGGAGGGAGAGGTTAGAGAAAGCTTGTTAATGAGTAATCGTGAGGGAGAGGTTAGAGAAATGTTGTTAAAGAGTAATAGGGAGGGAGAGGTTAGAGAAAGCGTGTTAATGAGTAATCGTGAGGGAGAGGTTAGAGAAATGTTGTCAAGGAGTAACAGGGAGGGAGAGAAAAGTTTTCAATGAGTAACACGGATGGAGATATTAGAGAAATGTAATCAAGGAGTAACATTGAGATAGAGATTTAAAAAGTAGTCACGAGTAACAGCGATAGAGAAATGAGAGAAATGTAATCAAGGCGTAACTGGGAAGGAGAGGTAAGAGATGTGTCATCAAAGAGGTACAGGTTAGGAGAGGTGAGAGAAATTACATCAAGAAGTAACTGTTAGGAGAGGTGAGAGAAGTGTCATCAAAGACTATTAGAGATGGAGAAGTGAAAGCAGGGTTAAAAAAGAGTAAAGAAAAAGGAAAGTTCAAAGTATTGTTATCAGAAAATCGACCGAGAATATGATGTGAGAGAAATATCTTTTAAAAGAGTGACGGGAAAGGTTAAGTGAAAGTAATATTATTAAAGGAACAAGAAAGTTGACACAAAGGTAATGTTACTAAAGTAACAGGAAAGTTGACATGAAAGTGATGTTATTAAAGAAACAGGAAAGTTGACATGAATGTAATGTTATTAAAGTCGCTGGAAAGGAGAGATGAAAGTAATGTTACCACAGAGTTTAGAAAAAAAGAAGAAATGAAGATAACGATGAGGAAACAGAGATGAGAGAAATGTTCAAAATAATTATTACGTAAAGCTATCAAAAAAATTAATTAAACCAAATTATTAAAGTGTTAAATCAGACGACATTTGCCGTCTTCTCCAATATTTACTAGCACAGACGTGTCAAATGAAACGTTTGTACAAAACATAAAAATTCTGCAAAATGAGACTGATTAGAGATTTGAAGGTTTATGGTACCAATAGAGTGCTTTTCTTGAACATCTAAAACACATAAATTATTAATTATTCTATCTAATTAATACTTCACTTTTTTCCTATCCTTTGATTTATCAAACTGACATCCGACATCTATCTCATGTTTTATTGTCAATTAAGTGCACAGAAATCATAATTTACTCACGTCACTAGACCTGTATAAGAATACATTCTTTTCATAAATTTAACTTTGACATCAGAAAGTGTGACGTTTTTACAAGCAGTTTTAAAGATAATAGGCAAATAAAGCTGTAAATAAGCTAATATTATTCAGCATAAGAAAGCGTAGGTGCAGACAAACATGGCAGATAGAAAAATCAAATTACACAAAACATTTTTATTAAACAATAAAGCATTTCAAGCACCTGTGATCTAAAACTTGAATTATAGCTTCTGTCCTGCCTTCTAAGCAACAGGTGCGCTGCGTCTTGCACCTCCATGTTCCGTGAACATTTTAACACGGAGGCGTCCTTTATGGACGAAACAGATGAAAGCCATTTAGAGCCAAATTTGGAAATAACGAATTTCTGTAGTGTAGTAGTTTCTAGCCCCAGCGAGAACAAACGAACAGACAAAAATTGCTCTTGTTGTTGTTCAGATAGCTAACTCGTGACCATTGCATGTCTCTATCATCTGTTGTGACCAAATGCTCTATATCTGTGCAGAAAGTCTGCCCGCAACCTGCACATGTTTCTGTTAGCTGCTACAACACTGGCTCTTCTTGTTGTCAGATAGCTCGCATATTACCTGTACATGTTTCTCTTAGCTGCTGCAAAACTTGCTCCTCTTCTTGTTGTCAGATAGCTCGCATGTAACTGATACATGTTGCTGCAGCAAAAAGGTGGAAAAGGGCTAGTCATTATAAGAATGATCATCACAGAACCAGGTATAAAAGTAGGAGGATACAATATTAACAACCTTCGGTATGCTGACGAGATAGTACGGATAGCTGAGAGCAACAAGACTTGCAAAATCTCCTGGATAAAGTTGCAAAAGAAAATGAATAGAAGGGCTTTACTTCCAACATTAAAAAGACAGTGACTATATTTATATTTAAGAAACAGAATCCACCGAAATGCAGTATAAAATTGAATGGAACTATTCTAAAGCAGATGCAGAAATTCTGTACAAATATAAAACATAGGGGGAAAACAAACAGTTATTTGACTTTTTTTTATCCCTGTTGCTCTTTCTGTTTATTGTATTATGAGAAACAGAAAATAGAATGAAGATCTGAAAAACGTGTAAGCAAAAGTCACGACATGATGTCGTAAAAAGAAAACGAAAGAAAAAGAAAGAGAATAACAAGAACAGCTAGCGATTTTTTTCTTTTAGTGTATTCCTTCTCTTTGTGTTCTTTTCCGTGGAAACTGAAAAAAAAAGCAAACAAAGAAACAAAACGGTACTTTTCATGAGAAAACATTCACTGCCATTGTGCGCTATAAACGAAGTACATGTTATTGTAAAATGTATAAAGCTATAAAGCTGTGAATGGATTATTATAATATGAATACGTTATAGGGATATAAGTATTATAAACCAGCTATAAGTGATGCTCTTTTCTTGATCTTGCGTTGGCTGAGAGCATCCACAATCAAATTTACATGTGCCATAGTAAAGCGTAGATCTAACTATACGGTAAGTTACTGATGTGGTCCGTGTTGTTGTTAAAGCTAGAATAACCAAGACAAGTACAGCATCATTTATCCAAATTAACAAAATATGGTCATCAAAGAATATCAAAACAGGAACTAAACTCTTCAATACAAACTTAAAGACTGTCTTGATATATGGTTCGAAAACTAAGCAAGACAACAGAAGCTACAAACATGCATGGACTACTGCTTGATTGAGGATAACTGTAAACTTTAAATGACGGGGCAAGATTAGGAACTAGCAAGTCTGGTAAAGCCCACGAACCTACAAATCTTGTCTAGGAAATGGAGGTGAATTGGCCACAAACTGATAAACCTGACACCATCATAGCAAGACAGGTACTGACATGGAATCCTCAAGGAAATAAAAACTACTTAAAAATTAAGACAGTGCTTAGAGTTAAGTTTTCAATGGTTCAAAATCAGACTCCAAGGTCATTGCACCCACGACAGCCACATACATTACAAAAACAGTTTTGATATAATCGTTTGTAATATTGCACAACATGACAGAAGATCCTATACTCAGACTAAATGAGATAGTGGTCAGCAAGCCACAACTTCTTCTTAGTCATTCACTCAGACATCGACACAACTTTCTCTCACAAATGTGGCTGTTTATCTCTGGTTTTCAGCATCACAGTAGAACTTCTCCCGTAGGAGGTCAAGGTCTGGCCAGATCACTGGTCTGAGTGGGTCCTTAGCTGGCAACAAACCGTAGCTGACTGTATGCGTTATGGTTAGCACCCCAAAGCTGGCCAAGACCCTATTCTACCTCCATGTGGTGTGCCCCGTTAAAATACCACAATCTGGCTGAGTGAATATGGATCCAAATGGGAAAGCAAACATTCAATCATTTGCATGTCCCTTACAGAACTGTGCCTCCCTAACAGCTCACTTGTAGGCCTCTCGGTTGTGAGCAAGATGCCCTGCTGCTGATGCATCCATTTGCAGATCATCAACGATGTCTTACAACTATCTTCGCCTTGGTCTTCCTCTCTTTCTTTTTTCTCATTATATAACCCTTCCATGACGGTCGTGTCTAGATTATTATAACTTTCAATGTATGCAAAATATTTAAGTCCTCTCTGTTTATCCTCTTTACTAGAAAACTTTCTTCAATATTAAGTTCTTGTAGTATGGATATATTTGCTCTTTCTGTGTCCATGATATCTGAAGAACTCTTCTGTAGCATTTACATTCAAAGGCATTTATGTGTTTCTAAGCTGTTTTGTTAAGTGTCCAGGTCTCACAGGTATATATTGCGATGGGAAAGATGAATGACCTTAAAAATCTTATTTTCGTAGTTCTGTCTGCTCCTTTCCATAGCTTCTTAAGTTCTTCTAATTTTTGAAGAGCGATATATGTCCTCCTTTTAATTTACACCATTGTATCTTTAATATTAGTTAATAATGATCTAAGATATTCAAAACTGTCCACCTCTTCCAATTTTTTCTCATTGATACATATTTCAACTGCCTTATTTGTTTTGTCAGTGGTAGAACTGTTTAAACTGACAGGAGAAAGGGCGAAGGCGAATATCTGGCGCCTGAAAACCAGATGCTTCGGGTAGATGAGAGTCATATTTGGTAGCTCATATACTGCAGCTGGCGAGATTCTGCAGGACATCGTTGACGATCTGGAAATGGATGCAACAGCAGCAGGCCATCTTGCTCACAACCGAGAGGCCTACAGGAGTGCTGTTTGGGAGGCAAAGTTCCGCAAGGGACATGCAAATGAATGAATGAATGAGCTCAGTCATTAGATAGTCCATGCTAGTTTCTTTATCATTTCCATTCTTTGACGTGTATTTTCAACAACAACAACAACAACATCAGCAAAAGTGTTGATATTGTTTTTTCCCTGCCAGGAAGGGGACTCTAATGTCCTGCCCGTATATCTTATAGAAGATTCTATCCGTTAATGTTTAAATACTGAAGTTATTCTTCACATCATGAAACATTTCAAACATTCATAAAATAGAAACCACGTAACGGATCTTGATTATTATTATGCCAAGTGAGAGAGAAGCTCTTCAATTTTTTTGTTAAAATAAATACTTCACCAGAGCTCCCGTGGTTTGCCGTTAGGAGGCAGCAGTAGCAAATCTGGCGTTCAGTAAATGTTTTGTAATACGCAAGAACCTCATCCGTTGTGACTGTACAGCGACGATTTCGAGCAGAATTTCAGAAGGCAGCACGAGCTGTATCATAAATGTGGTATGTAGAATTCCCGGATGAAGGTGGGGCCTTTTCTGTTAAGCTTCTCTAACACGATTTACAGTTTCTTCGCGTGGTCCTTTGTTGGAATAAAGCCATATTCTGTACAAATATAAAACATAGGGGGAAAACAAACAGTTATTTGACTTTTTTTTATCCCTGTTGCTCTTTCTGTTTATTGTATTATGAGAAACAGAAAAAAGAATGAAGATCTGAAAAACGTGTAAGCAAAAGTCACGACATGATGTCGTAAAAAGAAAACGAAAGAAAAAGAAAGAGAATAACAAGAACAGCTAGCGATTTTTTTCTTTTAGTGTATTCCTTCTCTTTGTGTTCTTTTCCGTGGAAACTGAAAAAAAAAGCAAACAAAGAAACAAAACGGTACTTTTCATGAGAAAACATTCACTGCCATTGTGCGCTATAAACGAAGTACATGTTATTGTAAAATGTATAAAGCTATAAAGCTGTGAATGGATTATTATAATATGAATACGTTATAGGGATATAAGTATTATAAACCAGCTATAAGTGATGCTCTTTTCTTGATCTTGCGTTGGCTGAGAGCATCCACAATCAAATTTACATGTGCCATAGTAAAGCGGTAAGTTACTGATGTGGTCCGTGTTGTTGTTAAAGCTAGAATAACCAAGACAAGTACAGCATCATTTATCCAAATTAACAAAATATGGTCATCAAAGAATATCAAAACAGGAACTAAACTCTTCAATACAAACTTAAAGACTGTCTTGATATATGGTTCGAAAACTAAGCAAGACAACAGAAGCTACAAACATGCATGGACTACTGCTTGATTGAGGATAACTGTAAACTTTAAATGACGGGGCAAGATTAGGAACTAGCAAGTCTGGTAAAGCCCACGAACCTACAAATCTTGTCTAGGAAATGGAGGTGAATTGGCCACAAACTGATAAACCTGACACCATCATAGCAAGACAGGTACTGACATGGAATCCTCAAGGAAATCAAAACTACTTAAAAATTAAGACAGTGCTTAGAGTTAAGTTTTCAATGGTTCAAAATCAGACTCCAAGGTCATTGCACCCACGACAGCCACATACATTACAAAAACAGTTTTGATATAATCGTTTGTAATATTGCACAACATGACAGAAGATCCTATACTCAGACTAAATGAGATAGTGGTCAGCAAGCCACAACTTCTTCTTAGTCATTCACTCAGACATCGACACAAATTTCTCTCACAAATGTGGCTGTTTATCTCTGGTTTTCAGCATCACAGTAGAACTTCTCCCGCAGGAGGTCAAGGTCTGGCCAGATCACTGGTCTGAGTGGGTCCTTAGCTGGCAACAAACCGTAGCTGACTGTATGCGTTATGGTTAGCACCCCAAAGCTGGCCAAGACCCTATTCTACCTCCATGTGGTGTGCCCCGTTAAAATACCACAATCTGGCTGAGTGAATATGGATCCAAATGGGAAAGCAAACATTCAATCATTTGCATGTCCCTTACAGAACTGTGCCTCCCTAACAGCTCACTTGTAGGCCTCTCGGTTGTGAGCAAGATGCCCTGCTGCTGATGCATCCATTTGCAGATCATCAACGATGTCTTACAACTATCTTCGCCTTGGTCTTCCTCTCTTTCTTTTTTCTCATTATATAACCCTTCCATGACGGTCGTGTCTAGATTATTATAACTTTCAATGTATGCAAAATATTTAAGTCCTCTCTGTTTATCCTCTTTACTAGAAAACTTTCTTCAATATTAAGTTCTTGTAGTATGGATATATTTGCTCTTTTCTGTGTCCATGATATCTGAAGAACTCTTCTGTAGCATTTACATTCAAAGGCATTTATGTGTTTCTAAGCTGTTTTGTTAAGTGTCCAGGTCTCACAGGTATATATTGCGATGGGAAAGATGAATGACCTTAAAAATCTTATTTTCGTAGTTCTGTCTGCTCCTTTCCATAGCTTCTTAAGTTCTTCTAATTTTTGAAGAGCGATATATGTCCTCCTTTTAATTTACACCATTGTATCTTTAATATTAGTTAATAATGATCTAAGATATTCAAAACTGTCCACCTCTTCCAATTTTTTCTCATTGATACATATTTCAACTGCCTTATTTGTTTTGTCAGTGGTAGAACTGTTTAAACTGACAGGAGAAAGGGCGAAGGCGAATATCTGGCGCCTGAAAACCAGATGCTTCGGGTAGATGAGAGTCATATTTGGTAGCTCATATACTGCAGCTGGCGAGATTCTTCAGCTGCCATGCGTGGAGTCTGACTCCTCCCTGCCAATGAAGAAAGGTGCAAATGGGGTGGAAAAGGTGAAAGAAATGATTAAGAGAAGTAGACAGTAGTTAAATCACGGCACCTCTAGTCTGGAGGTCGGCCACGACCTGAGTGCACTCATATTGGGCGAAATGCCTGAACCCAGAGGTTAAGACACTGCTGGAAAGATTCTTCGGTCGCCGCGCGTGAGGTGAAACTCCTCCCGGCCAAGGAAGAAAATGGGAAAAAGGTCTGCTGTGTGGCGCCAATGGGAAAAGGTGATGGAAAGGATAAAGTGAAGCTTAATCGGTCTGCCCAGTAGTATCGTGGCGAGAGCTACACATACCACGGCGCCTCGGCTCTAGAGATCGGCCACTTCCGAAATACACACATACTGGTGAAATATGCCTAAACAGACCTACACCAGATGTGAAACTTGATGGCTACGCATGACACGGTATCTCCGCTCTACAGGTCGGTCGTGTCCTAAACACACCCATACTGGGATAATATGCCTAAACCGGTTCAACCCAGGGGTGGAAGTCACTAGTGGCGAGGATTCATTCTCCTGGACAAAAGCTCCCTCCTGGTCACAACTAGGAAGGTAGCCGCCACGACCACAAAATTCTGAAGTCGGAGACACTGGACCAGTGCAGTCTAGATAGGCAACCACCTCTCACACGGTGGGGATGTATGCTTATCCTAATCACGCTGAGGTTTTCCGGTGAGAAAGTCCAGCGCTGGACTAGATGGGTAATTACCTCTCACACGGCGGTGATACACGGGTATATCAAAACACGTCGAGGATTTCCGGTGAGAAAGTCCAACTCTGGCCTGGATGGGCTACCACCTCTAACCCAGCGGGAATAACTACTATCCACAACACGCCGAGGTTTTCCGGTGAGAAAGTCCAACTCTTGCCTGGATGGGCTACCATCTCTCACCCAAGGGGATATACTGATATCCAAAACACGTCGAGGTTTTTCGGTGAGAAAGTCCAACTCTAGATAAAACTGGTGCAACGAACACCACGGTGTCACGCAGTCCCGCTTCTGAGACCCACCAAGAATACAGGCTCAAGACATGCGATACTCTGAACCTCTTGTGGTCCTCTAGGAGATCTCATGT
>CM019699.1:507977-541112 GCA_009760885.1 Achatina immaculata
GGGAAATCGAAGACGGTACTGTGAACAGATTTAGGAAAGCACATCAGGTCACTGGACAAATAACATCATCACCGGAAAACAAAAACGTCACCGTTTAAAAGACAAAAGCACAATCTTATATCTTATCTCATATCCTTCCCGTGCTGTTAAACGTCACATAGGGCTCGCAAAGTAGTTCGCCAATTTTTCCTGTCTTCGGCGAGTCTTTCAACCTCATCGAAGGATTTTATGCCTGTTAATTTGGCCTCTCTTAATAATGTCCTCTTCAGAGTTTCACGCGGTCTGCCTCTTTTTCTTTGACCTGTTGTGTTCCACTTGATAGCTTGTTTTGGGATTCTCTGATCATTTCTTCTCATCAAGTGACCAACATATGTCCATCTCCTTTTCCTGATCACCCATGAGACTGGTTGTTGTTCAGTCACCTGTCTTATCTCTGCATTGTTCTTGAATTCGTTCCACTTAATGCCGAGTATTTTTCTTAGGCATTTGTTTTCAAAAGAGTCTAATTTCTATTTCTTTAGTTATTTTCCAGCCTTCGCATGCATAAAAAAGGGTGGATATTACATTTGAATTGAGTAGTCTTACCTTGGTTTGTGTGCTTGTAACTTTTGAATTCCATATGTTCTCTAGATTCTTGAAGATTGATGCTGCTTTTGCAATTCTGATCTTAACTTCCTTTCTAGTGTCACCATCCTGGTCTATGTAGCAAATTGATTGACTTCTGCAATATCTGTCCGTTCTATGTGTATTTTTCCATTTTGATTGAGAGGAATTTTCATTATTTTTGTTTTGTCCTTGTTAATTTCAAGTCCTATTTTGCTAGCCAGCACAATACAACACTTTATTCGTCCCAAATTTTTTGTGTGAAACATGGACACTAACAAGTCATATGGTTGGCCACAGTACGTGACTACCACCAGACAGTTTACCGCAGACAGCATTCACATGAAAAATTGTAGGAAAAAAAAGGGAGAGGTCGCTCAGTTTAGGGACTGACAGATAAAGTTATCAAAACCTTAAATGTCCAATTATAAGAAGAAACACTAAAAGGAATGAGACAAGAAAAGATTCATTTGCGGGAATTTATTTATAATTCTTTACATATTTCACGAGGGTCTCACATCACATGCATCATGAAATAAACATGTCACTATAGAGAGGAAAGAGAGATGGAAAGAACAAAAGTGAAACTGAGATGATATAAATGAAAAAAGGAGATATAATGAATAAAAAAAAAGTTGTAGTATGTACATTATGAAAAGTTGTTAAAATCCAGAAAGTCGGATTTCTACTGAAGAATGAGAATGCTGGTTACTTGTGAAGAGACATAAATGAAGAAACAACGGCCATGAGACTGCTGTTAGAAGTGAATTGTGATTTGCATAATATACCCGAACATATGCTGCTTTCGCAGAGGTTTTCCACACACACCTGTCATTTGCCCATTTTTCCGCTCTGTCCTGGTGAGCCCTCTGTTGCTCAACATCCTCTCCTTTATTCTTCTCCATGTCTCTTTTGTTCTACCCTTACTTCTGTTCCCCTGTATAGTGCATCTTATTGTTGTTTTTTGGTAGTGAGTCATCCGGAGCACATGTCCCAAGCATCGCCAACGTCTTTCCTTAATATTTATTGTCAGAAGATTCATCTGCCAACAAGATGTTATTTCTTGTGGTGAATGGCCAAAACATTCATTGAATTCTTCGTAAAAATTTAGTCTCCAAACAATTTGGCTTGTTTTCTATGGTTTTAGTGACTTTCCAGCATTCACTTCCATAGAGTAGCACACTTAGAATATTACTCTTAAATATCCTGATTTTCGTCTTCATGCTTAGTTTCCATATACTTTGTACCAGTGCAAAAACCTGGTTTGCACTAGTAAGTCTGCTTTTGATGTCCTCTGTGCTGTCTCCATCTTCTACTACCATACTGCCAAGATATACAAATTCGTTGAGCTCCTCCACTGACTTGTTATCTGCTCTCAGTACATTTCTGTTGTTCAAATTGTGCTTGTTTAACTTAGTCTTTCCTACGTTTATTTTTAATCCTGCTCTCTATCATTTTGGGTTAGCATGTTTTTATATATATATATATATATATATATATATATATATAATCTAGCTGAGTACAGACGTTGTCCGGGTATTTATTTATCCAAATCACGAAAGTTCTACTCCTTTCCACAAAATTCTAGACGGTTCTACAAAGTTCTATTCATTTTCACAACCTTCTAGAATGTTCTAAAGAGTCTACACTGTTCTACAGATTTATGTTCGTTCTATTCGACTAAAGATGGGCTTGATTGTTATCAGGACTGTCATCAATCAGCTTAGAGACCCCGAACACTACGGATTCAACACTAATCTCGGTCAGTTTGGACATTTTATTACCCACCCTCACCCCCAGGCTCCCCACGCCGATGGGTGCAGAACTTGGACTTAAAGGGCATCGGGAATGTCTCTATTCATCTCAGCGACTATAGATTCGACAGTAATATCGATAGTTTTCGATAATCTGTAAATGTCACCAGCATCCCACACCCACCCCCCACCCCAGTGTGGTTGGTGGATGATCAACCAATGTATGGGCGCTCTTTTATGAAATAAACACTCTGACCATTTTCTAAATGGACGCTGAGTTGAACAACAGTAGGGTTGAAACAGACTTCGTATTTGTATTACTGAACACTAACACGTGTTGTGCTCACACACTATTCTGTACTGTTTTTATTACGTGTTAACATGAGCATTGGGCCCAGTGACACAACAGACGTTATATTGGTATACGCCCTGTAACAAGACAACCCAGATAAAAATAACATATAACTACACATCAATACACGACATGACCAGTTACATGTAATCTATATGTCAACTACTAGAGGGGTGATATGGTTGGTTTTTTACCTTCAGAATAATAAGATTGACAAAACGTGGAGAGAGAAGAGAAGAACGCTGGACACGAAGAATAGATGTAATGTGTGCATCTAACTCTAAAGGAATCTTTCTGTTGTGAATGTTAAGTGTATTAGATTTGTAGTCTATGACAGCACCAGATCGAGACAGAAAAGCACGCCCAAGATTGGCAGAACGGTTCATATTACGAAGCACATAAAAGCAATGTGAATCCGTAACGCCGGCAACAGAGATAGGTAAGTAGACTCTGCCAGTTACTCTCATGGAAGCTGCAGTGACAGTCTGCAGACTAATTCTAGCAGGCAATAGTTTAGGAGCAAAAGGTAAGTATCTATAAACAGAATCCTTGAGTAGACAGACACTAGCTCCTGTGTATAATAAAGCTCCAACTTTACACGAACCAATAGAAACAAAAACATAAGTAGGTGTATGGGGGATTCGCAGCAACCGAGAGTAGTGATGAAGCATGAGAAAAATACACGGACCTCTTGACAGACCTAGATGATGTGAAAATAAAGTCTAAACCTGGGTAGAATTCTGCCGACAAAAACGGGCAATGTGGCCCTGTCTTCCACACTGGTAACAAGACCTAGTTTCTTGTAGTAGTGCACGTACACGTCTTTCGGGTCTTGTGTTCGACCTCTGTTGGTCGATCTTACCTGTTTCAATGTGCGATGCAGGCCTTGTGACTTCTCTAGTAGAGAAACCGGCTGCATCTTCTGGGGTGTAGGATGACATTACAAATCAACCGCTGCCAGTTCAATGGCGGCTGCTCTATCTGGGGTGTAGGATGACGTGACTTATCAACTGCTGCCAGCTCATTGATGGCTACTTTATCTTGGGTGTAAGATGACGTGACTTATCAACTGCTGCCATCTCATTAGTAGCTTCTCTATCTGGGGTGTAGGATGACGTGACCTATCAACTGCTGCCAGCTCATTGGTATCTGCTTTATCTGGGTTGTAGGATGACGTGACCTATCAACTGCTGCCAGCTCATTGGTATCTGCTTTATCTGGTGTGTAGGATGACGTGACCTATCAACTGCTCCCAGTTCATTTGTGGCTGCTTTATCTTAAATAACTCTTTGTCGGAACTACAACTGAGGTTCACCTATCGAGTAATTACATTTTCCTCCAAAGTTAATTCTATCGCCCTGTCAAATGTTGCAGGTTTATCTCTGATTAACTTAGCTTTAATACTACGTGGTATTAGGGCGTCCGTGAAGGTCTGTACTAGTTGCTTCTGCGCCAGCGGAGATACCAGTTCTGTGGCATAGTCTTCATCTTTGCCTGCCACTCTGATTCAGTCAGCCAGTGCTGGAATAGACTCTCCAGGAGTCTGTGTGATGTCGGCGAGCTTATGGCAGGCCTCTTGAGGAGTTTCTAGAACACCATAACGTGCTAATAACACTGTAACAAACTCCTCCCATCACTCCTGAAGATGGAGGCGCTGCTTGACAAATTCCGCCATAGGACCTGTGATGCAGAGATACAACAAGTTCTTCACGAGCAGATCCACAGCTCTGACCTCCTCCGTGAGTTTATCGAACTCCACCAATCACTGCTTCAACTTTGCTGTGTCCTCGTCGAAATCGTTCTACAGCTGAGAGCACACATGTGAACTTGTCATCACTCACTTGTGACAAGGGGCCCTGCAACTTACCCAGCAAATCTGACGTGGGTGGAGCAGAAGCCATCGTACGACCTTCACTGCTAGCTTCTTAATTATCAGAAAGCACTAAACAATTATCAATATTACTAAACAAAATCAATATCACTGAAAAAATATCAATTTTATGGAATGAAAGTCAATATTACTGAAAAATAATCAATGCAAAATTAACTAATAACGATCATCAACATCAACAGTATACTACATGTTAACCAAACTAACTACTACATGGTCCTGTCTTGAATGTAATTCAACAATAATTTTATGCACTATCTCAAATATCACACCTAAATTAAATGTTAAATAAAGTCCAACAAATGTCACTGAAAACAAATGTTCTAAAATATTTATTTCAAATACAACTGAATATAAAAATGTCCTTGATTCTACACCACAAGTAAAGATCACATCCAGCGACTGTCCATTAACAAGTGTCCACTCCTATGTATCTGCCGAATAATCTCATCCAGGCAAAAGTTGTCGAAGTTGATCAAGTAGCGATATTCAGAGTGTTTATTCTTGCAGTAAAGCTGAAGACTCAGATTAACTGTTGAAAATGCAGAAAACAGTTAATTTGAATACTTGTTACCTCACCTGTCTGGGTAGAGGTGGTCGAGATGTGATGTTACCTCCCCTGTCTGGGTAGAGGTGGTCGAGGTGTGATGTTACCTCCCCTGTCTGGGTAGAGGTGGTCGAGATGTGATGTTACCTCCCCTGTCTGGGTAGAGGTGGTCGAGATGTAATGTTACCTCCTCTGTCTGGGTAGAGGTGGTCGAGATGTAATGTTACCTCCCCTGTCTGGGTAGAGGTGGTCGAGATGTCATGTTACCTCCTCTGTCTGGGTAGAGGTGGTCGAGATGTCATGTTACTTCCTCTGTCTGGGTAGAAGTGGTCGAGATGTCATGTTACCTCCTCTGTCTGGGTAGAGGTGGTCGAGATGTCATGTTACCTCCTCTGTCTGGGTAGAGGTGGTCGAGATGTCATGTTACCTCCTCTGTCTTGATAGAGGTGGTCGAGATGTCATGTTACCTCCCGTGTCTGGGGAGAGGTGGTTGAGATGTAACAAGCTGCTCTGGTTCCTCACAGGATACTGGTTCAGGATCAGGGTCACATGTCAGGGGTCAGGTTCACAGGACCGGTCTGTAAGTACAAGTAAGCTTAGACACTTGCACTGCCTAGGGCCCAAGGAGTTAGATGTGCCCCAAACACTCGGAGAAGGTGAACATCATCGCCGTCTTGAACTATCCCTAACATTAAACAAAAATGCAACTCCCTAAGCACAACTTGAGAACCGCCGACGAAAACAGACTACATAAACACAACTGTGGGCTACAAAATACGTGGATGAACTGGTCAACGTCTAAACGTGATGACTGGCCTGATTCGGCAACACAGAAACATATTTTCGTATTTGTAGATACGTTACATTGATATACGCCGAGTAACAAGACAACTCAGAGAACAATAACATAGAACTACACATCAATACACGACATGACCGTTTACATGTAATCGACTAACTCAGCACCACAAATGACACTTAACAAAAATCCAATAATCACAAGATTAAGCAGTCAACAAACAATCAGCAAGTGTATATTGATGGATCCCATTTGTTGGATATGGGTTGCATAGATGTGGAGTGTCAACTGATGAGAACAATTACAATGATCATAAAAAAATCTCCGGGCCATTAACATCGCAATAGGACTAACTCAGACATACAACATTGACAAAACATGCCAACTTCAAAACTACAGCATATCTTTCAACCTGAAATTGCAACTTTGTCCAAAACGGGGACAAATCAAACGCACAGTCTACATGACAAATACAACATCTGTCCTGAAAAGGACAATTATCTAACTGCAGCATTTGTCCTAAAAAGGACAGTCCATCTAACACAAATACGACAACTATTGCCCTAAAAAGGACAAATAAACACAAATACTACATACTAGAACAATACTTCTGCCCTAAAAGAGGACAATCACACCAAACTTACATAATGAACCAGAGAATCCATAACACCCCTTTGTACAAAATCATCTCACACACGACCTGTCTCTACAACATTCAGACCATAAACTAACCCATTCGTACATCCCGCCCGTCAGACCCAAGTGACTGAATTCTCAATCGGAACACGGAGATACTTTCTCCTTGCTAGCATAAACAGGTGAGTTGTGGTCTATTACTGTTTGACCACAACAACAGGGTTTCTCTCACACACACACAAATATGTATTTCGTGAATCAGGAATCTGGTCCGTGGATCATGTTTTTCTTTACCAATGCAAAACGTTCATCAACTCAGCAGATATAACGTCATCGATTTGTGTGGGCAGATCTTCTTCTGCCACGGCCGACACCCCGAACTATGACGTGAGTTACTTCCCGTCGTTCAGCGGGCTATTGTTTGTACCGGTCGGTTTTGATTCCACCCCCACCACCCAGGCCCTCCTTGTGGTAATCTACCCACCCCTCCCCACCAACAGTACTCTGTCCAGATTGTAAGTTATATGTGTGACAAGTTTTGTTGAAATTGCTCTAGGCGTTCCAGTGTGATGCTGGAACACACACACACACACATTATATATATATATATGAACGTGTGCACGTATTTATGTATGTATGTTAGCTCATCACGCGGTAACGCCTGGATCAATGTCAATCAAACTTGGCACACATAAAACTTACAATCTTGAAACTGCACCGTGTACGTTAGATCATCCCTACGACCCGAAGATGGCCTGGGTTGACGGAGTGGGATGGAAACCGAACGACGCAAACAATTGCCCCACTGAACGACGGGAAGTAACCCCCGTTATATTTATGCCTGCTGTGGAATGTCTGTCGTGATGGACAATGGTCAGCGCACACAAATCGATGACGTTATATCTGCTGAGATGCCGAACCGTTGGCACTGATAACGATAAACAAGATACACGGAGCAGATTTCTGATTCATGAGACATCTTACTGTTTTTCA
Organism: Achatina immaculata; assembly: GCA_009760885.1. NCBI lineage: Eukaryota > Metazoa > Mollusca > Gastropoda > Stylommatophora > Achatinidae > Lissachatina > Lissachatina immaculata. The sequence continues at coordinate 515,553 of CM019699.1, forward strand.
CCTCAACTTCCAGTTAGAAAATGGTCAGATTATTTATTTCATAACAGAAGGCCCATACAGTGGCTGATCAGCTACCAACCATGGGGGGGGGGGGGGATGGGCAGGTGTGAGGGTTGGATCTTCTAGAAGGTTGTGGATATGCCTGCGGTCTTGGACTCATGATGTTCAAGAATCTTCCAGCACCCACCCGACTCTTAGATGGTCGTATATAAGGTAAGCTAATTCGGAAAGTCTTCCAGTTTATCATCTGTCAGGGAATGTGACAGTGTCATGTCGCCCTTTTAGTTGATGGTCTATTTTTTGTTTTAATTATATTTGTAAACATACATTTTAACATTTTTTTCTCTTTATGATTATATTAGTTTTTTTTTATTGTATTCTATAGTAGATTTCATTGCTCTGTGACAGTGTGCCGTTTTCTTTTTTTTTCAAATTAGCTTTTAAAATTAGGGAGAGAGAGAGGAAGCGTGAGATAGAGGGAGAGAGAGGGTGAGAGAGAGTGAGAGAGAGAGGGAGAGGAATGAATGAATAAATCATCTTTAATTTTAAAGGGTAAAGAATTGGGCACGCAGACCTGCCGAGTGATAGAGACAGAGAGAGGGAGGAAGGGAGGGAGGGAGAGAGAGAGGGGGAAAGAGAGGGAGAGAGTTAGAGAGAGAGGTAGAGAGAGGGAGAGATAGGAGAGAGAGGAGAGAGATAGGAACAGACAGGGGGAGATAGATTTGATATCGCCATGTTTCTCCTGTGGACAACTTTATGTTGCTTGCTCAAGGGAGAGAGAGAGAGAGGGAGAAAGAGAGTGAGAGAAGGAGAGAGAGATTGAGAGAGGGACAGAGAGAGAGGGAGAGAGATTTGAGATCACCATGTTTACCACGGACAACTTTATGTTGCTTGTTCAAGGGAGAGAGAGGGAGAGAGAGTGTGAGAGAAGGAGAGAGAGATAAAGATGATGAGAGAGGGAGAGAGACAGGGACAGAGAGAGACAGATTTGATATCACCGTATTCCCCGCCCCCACGGACAACTGTATGTTGCTTGCTGAAAGGTGATGACAACGTTTTAAAGCAGTTACTTCTTGTATCAACTTGTTCCATGTCCGAGCCTTTGACTCCAGCGCCAGAGATTTGAATACTTTTGTTTCCTACCACATTTTCTCTGTTTCATTCAGTTTTTCAGCTGTTACATGGGGATGTCCTCTAGAACTCTGTCATTTTTGTGTCGTCTCTCGCTTGATCCGCCATTTTCTATTTGATCTGTCTAAGATAGTGTTTAACTTAATTCCCTGTTCTCTACCTTCCTTTGCTCTGTTCACCAAAGTGGTTGACTTAATCCTCTGTTCTCTACCTTTCTTTGCTCTGTCCACCAAAGTGATTGACTTAACCCCCTGTTCTCTAGCTTTCTTTGCTCTGTCCACCAAAGTGATTGACTTAACCCCCTGTTCTCTAGCTTTCTTTGCTCTGTCCAACAAAGTAGTTTCCATCGTAACATTAATATTGGTTCACCTTACATCTCCAGTCCAGACTTGCAAACCTTGTAATTCCACGCGTTCTGTATTCCACTCCAACATGTCAGTTATTTCATGTTGTAGACCCGCTTTCATCAGAATTCTCTGTCCGTTGCAACTTCCTCCTGCCGGGTTGGAATAACACTTGAATCCTTGAAATGGAAGAGTTTCCGTGTTTCCTGTAAGAGCTTTATATCAAAATCATGCACGAAACTCTCCAAGACAGAGCTTTTTGTCTGGCCCTCATACAGTTCCAATAACCAACAGTTTTGCTTTTCAGACTTATTCTCTCCGATTTGGTCCTGTTCTTACGTCTCCCTGCTTTCTTTGTTCTCTTAATACCCCGACCATGATTCCTTTTTCTTCACGACTCTGGTCAGTTTGACAACTTATTTAGATGCCGCAGCAGCGTCGACCGCACTGGCGATGGTTCTGTAAATTAAGAGATAAGTCCATGGCGATATTGTACTACAGGAAAGGACCTAAACGGTCACACTGGCAGAGACCTTATACCAGAGAAGAGGTTTAAATAGCCGCCCCCGATGCCGCCTCATTCGCATCAGAGCACCCCGGAGTTAGGAACTGTATTCCCTGCACCTAATCTGTCCCTCAGCTCGCAAAGAACACTTTGGACTTGGGTTACATTAACTTACATTACGGTGTAAACGCCGCCATGGTTAGGCTGAAAACCCATATGATGGTAATAGTTTGCAGTTTTCCAGCAGTATTCCCATATCATGACATAAGAGGGGTGATTGATAGTTCTCGGCATAAAGTACAACGAATTATTTGTGGACAAATGTTTTTGGTTACTTCTCAACATAGTCCCCTTGCAAGTTTATGCACTTAGTCCAGCGATCCTGGAGCATACAGAGCCCTTCTTTGTAAAAGTCAGCAACTTGTGCCAGTAGAAGGTGGTCTACAGCATGAATGACGTCATCATCTGAAGCAAATTTGCGACCACTGAGCTCCTTTTCTAGTTTGAGAAACAGGTAATAGTCCGAAGGGGCCAAGTCTGGGGAATAAGGAGGATGTTCAAGAAGCTGGAAGCCGCATTCGTGAATTGCAGCCATTGCCACCAACGACTTGTGAACTGGAGCATTATCTTGATGAAAGATGACTACTCTCATCAATTTTCCTCCAAGCTTTTCCTTCAGTTTGACCCGCAATTGCTTCACAAGATTAGCGTAATAGGCCCCAGTGACAGCTCTGCCCTTTTGAAGATAGTCTACCAATAGCACACCTTCCGAATCCCAAAAGATGGAAGCCATCACTTTGCCTACAGTCAGAACCAGCCTTGCATTTTTTGGAGGTGGGGAATAATGTTTCCACTGTTCTTGATTGTTCTTTGGTTTCTGGATGAAAATGATGAACCCAAGTCTCATCCATAGTCACAAATTGCTGAAGAAACTTTTCAGGATCTGCAGAAAAATGACCAAGATTGTCTATTGACATGTTGAGACGCTGTCGTTTGTGATCACCTCCTAGAAGTTCCAAGACTCATCGAGCAAAGGCCTTTACCATTTGAAGATCATTGTAAATAATGACATGAACATGTTCCTGGGAGATTCTCAACTCAGTAGCAATGTACACTCAGTTAGTCGTCGATCCTGCATTATCATGTCATGGATTCTGCTGGTGGTTTCATCGGTGGTTATCGTTCTTAGTCTCCCTGGATGGGGAGAATCTTCCAGACTCTCTCTTCATGTTTGAATTGAGCTGCTTATTTATTCACTGTGCTGTAAGAAGGAACACTCCCACGAGAGTCTCTACCATATCCACATGGATATTCGTCGATGATAGGCCCTTAATACAGATGTAGCGAATTACAGGTCGATGAGAAATTTTCTCAGTTTTCTCAGTTTCTGCCACCCCTTACCACTTCAGTAGCCTGTAAAAAAAACTGGTTGCAGTTAATTTCTTGAAACTTGGTGTTTAATCTTACATTCACCTGATCTACAAATGCAATTAAAATCAACTGTCAAAGTTATAATCCGCTGATATTGAAGTCGTAGATGATCTCAACTCAGCTGCACGTACCCCGTAGCACCGCCGAGAATCCAGAATATGTCAATTTTCAAGACTGACTATAATATTTCCGATGCGCCTCAAGATGGCGGAATGTTCTCACACCGCTTCGCAATTGAACAAAGTTCTAGTAAAGTCCATGTACCAGTCTAGCTCCTTAGAGGAATTTATTGCCTCCTAATCTCTATCAGGCAAGGAGGAGATCAAGAGATCGTATATTCAATATAAGATTAATAATAGAGAAATGAAGAGAGTTTAATGTGAATCTGTATTTAGACGTTATAGACTACTCGAAGCCATTTAATTATGTACAACATCAGAAACTTTGGGAAATAATGGAAAAAATGGAATTTCCAACACATTTGATACAATTAACATCACTGCTGTATCTAGGCCAAAAACAACAGTAAGAATAAATAGTGAAACAACAACTTGGTTTGACATAAAACAAGGGGTCTATCAGGGGTGCATATTGTCGCCTTACTTAACTTGTATACTGAAAATATAAAGTAGGATTGTTAGAGAAGATATAGACAAAGAATATTACGATACCATAACAATGGAAGGTTATGAAATACCAGAGATTAGATATGGTGATGGCACAGTGTTACTGACCACAACACAAAAAGGAATGGAAAAACTAATTATATCTGTCCATAAGAACAGCGAAGAGCAAAACCTCTATCTTAATGCGAAGAAAACTAAATTGATGACAGCTGACAAACAAAAAAGGCGGCTGATATATGTATCACTGAGGAAAAACTGGAAGAAGTGGGGAGTTTGGAATATCTTGGATCACAACTCATAATGGAGATACAATGAGGGAAATTAAAAGGAGGACATCTATCACTCTTCAGAAAGTAAAACAACTTAATAATGTCTGGAGAGGAACAGACAAAAATACACAAATAAGACTGGGCGTGCATCTTTCCCATCGCAACATATCCCTGTAAGACCTGGACACTTAACAAAACAGCTGAGAAACACATAAATGCTTTTGCGTGTAAATGCTAGAGAAGAGATCTTCAAATATCGTGGACACAAAAAAGAACAAATATTTCCATACAACAAGAACTTAATAATGAAGACGGATGGGTAATAAAGAGAATTAAAGAAAGAAAACCTAAATATTTTGGACATATGATAATATAGAGAAGCCCGTCTTGGAATTGTATATAATAGGAAAAAGAAAGAGAGGAAGACCACAGCGAATATAGCTGCAAGACATCGTTGATAATCTGAAATTGATGCATCAGCGCAGGCCATCTTGCTTACAACCGAGAGGCCTACAGGAGAGTTGTTAGGGAGACAAAGTTCCGCAAGGGACATGCAAATGAATGAATGAACTGCGTCGAGAAAAAGATCGTATTATTGGACATCACTGACAAAAATAAATAAGTTTAGTTCCTTCAGAGAAATAATAAAAGTTGCTGGCAAATGCACAGATGAAATTAAAGCAGGAATATGTCAGGTAAAAACATCCATTTATGACATGAAGAAAACATTTATGACATGAAGAAAACATTTATGACATGAAGAACACATTTATGACATGAAGAAAACATTTATGACATGAAGAAAACATTTATGACATGAAGAACACATTTATGACACGAAGAACACATTTATGACTTGAAGAAAACATTTATGATATGAAGAACACAATTATGACATGAATAAAACATTTATGGCATGAATAAACATTTATGGCATGAATAAAACATTTATGACATAAAGAAAACATTTTGACATGAAGAAAACATTTATGACATGAAGAAAACATTTATGACATAAAGAAAACATTTATGACATGAAGAAAACACTAATAAATATGACGACGTACGTAACATCAAGAAAATGGTATTGTGGTGCTAAACAGGGTCGACAGTGCTGTATCATTTTGAAAATTCTATGAATAAAAAACAGACGATACAGAAATTGGAAGAAACACAGATTTTGAACAAAGCAGCAAGAAACACCATGAAAGACTAGAAAAACAATTGTAGAGGTCCTCAGACACCTTTTACAAAACTGAAAACTATTTAAAAGTATAAGAAAAAAGACAGTCAATATTTGAAAGCTAAAAAAATACAGATTTTGGTATCAAACAAAAAATTCAAGAGAAAAGAACGAAAAGAAAGTCAAAAGAAAGATAATCTTAAGATTTCTCCTAACTTTCTTAAACTTTTCTGCTTCAAAGAAACCTCTAAATACATCATTTAACACATGGGATGTATAGTCATAAAGGTGTCACTGTGACGAACATACAAATTATACTTCATAAGATTGAGAAGAAATTGCTTCGAACAGAATGGGTTCATCTGTTAAGACAGTCAACTGTGAGAAGCCCAACGTGGCTTTACTGTTCGAGGCATGCGAGACTACATGGTAATGATGTGGCAGATAGACTTGCTGGACAGGCTAAAATAAATGGCAGGCTGACAATGGATAAGGGGGACATTGCTAAGGCTGTGTTGGAGAGACTGCGTTAAAATGAAGGAAGGGAATGGAAGAACAATGTAGGTCTGAAGAGAATGCTGGAGCTAGGACAAATTAAAGGCGCTGGCGGGAAATCTGAACTGTGTGGCAGAAAACACATCGTAAACAATCAACATCTGACAGGAACTATTAGCAAACATACTTTTGGATGGATGCTGCGGAATGCGGTGGAGCATATATGAGGTTGTCCTGAATGCAATGCAGTCGAAGTGTGAATTATTTTGAGCCTTTGGACCTTTGATATATAGTTATTATCAGCCATAGCAATGGCCAATCATGTCAAGCTAAAGGGTTATGAGTAATAATATTTCTCTCAAAGAAGTTTCTTCTTCTTCTTCTTAGTTCGCTTCTATCATCAAGACCGCCCCGAGATCTTACTGAATTTACTCCTGTGGTCCTCGATAGGTCCCGTGGTCCCCCTGTGGTCCTCGAAAGGACTACACGAGATCCCCGAGTGGACCAAAAGAGGTTCAGAGTATCGCAGGTCTTGAGCCTGTATTCTCGGTGGGTCTCAGGAGCGAGATTGCGTGACATCGCGGTTTTCGTTGCACCAGTTTAATCTAGAATTGGACTTTCTCACTGGAAAACCTCAGAGTCAGTAGGATAGGCATACATTCCCGTCGAGTGAGAGGTGGTTGCCTATCAAGACTGCATTGGTCCAGTTTCTCCCACTTCAGCATTTTGTGGTCGTGGCCGCTACCTTACCTAATTGTGACCAGGAAGGAGCTTTTGTCCAGAAGGACGAATCCTCGCCACAAGTCTGTTTCACCCCTGGGTTAAGCTGGTTTAGGCAATCTGCCTCAGTATGGGTGTGTATAGGACGTGGCCGGCCTTTAGAGCAGAGGTGCAGTGATTTGAGTAGTCCTGATCTCTTGGCTACTGGTCACTTCACTTAATCCTTCACCTTTTCCTCGACGGCGCTACGCAGCAACCCTAATCGCATTTTCTTCATTGGCCGGGAGGAGTCTCACCCCATGCACGGCAGCAGAAGAATATCGCCAGCAACGGTAGATGAGCTACCAAACATGACTCTTATCTACCCGAAGCGTCTGGTTTTCAGGCGCCAGATATTCGCCTTCGCCCCTTCTCCTATCATTTTGAACAGTTCTTCCACGAGAATGCCAGGAGCTGGACTTGACTGTCAGAGGCTATTTGAGACGAATGCTTTGGAGACATTTAACGGGAGTGGAGAACGTATCCCCCACCCTACCTCCGGCCATAACACTCCTTAGAACCTCTCAGATAATGACAACGCTTCTTCTTTCTTCTGTTATTTTTTGATTATTTGTTTGAAACACAAAACAAGCAATAAAATTAACAAATAAGTTGTCATGTGTTTTCTATTGCTCACTTTAATGATTTCTTTCAACGGAGAGAGAGAGAGAGAGAGAGAAAGCACAAATAAGAAACCTAATTATATGTGACGAAGTAATGTCATAAACAGAGGATGAGAAGAACTAGTCAAAGAAGAGTAACAACTGCAATATTGATAACGATTGAACTGTTCACATTTTTCCGAGTCCATAGCTTTTTCTGGTACATCTCGACCTTCTCTATCCTGTGGTAAATCATCATAGAATAAGAAGAGAGTGAGAATCATAAGAAAATATTAACTGATAATTATGCCCCTCGTATTTCTCATTATCTTTTAAATTATAACCATGTAATAAGAGTTAGTCGATTGTATTTTCTCAGTAACGAATGAAATTAGCAACTTTCAGACTAAATATCATTCATAAACCTGCACTGACTTCAGTGATTATCTAAAAGAAGAGATTCAATCAGTCATGTGTATGTTCATCGCGGAACTTTGCCTCTCTAACAGCTCTCCCGAAGGCCTTTCGGTTGTAAGCAAGATGGCCTGCTGCCGATGCATATATTTGCAGATTATAAACTATGTCTTGCAGCCATCTTCGTCTTGGTCGTCCTCTCTCCCTTTTTTCACATTACGTAATTTTCGAAGACTGTCTTATCTAAATTATCATGACATGTATTGTGTCCAAAAATATTTAAGTTTTCTCTGTTAAACAGAGAAAACAAAGAAGAGATTAGTAAGCTAAAATATTCTATACCAGAAATCTGTATGTGATTTCAGTGAATTGAAAACAGCTTGCAACTGTCGATGTGTATAAAAAAACGATCTGCCAAAATGAAAATATACTACATATCACAAATACAAACATACTTGGACTACTGTTTCTGGAATAATTCCTCCATGTCAATCATGAAAGGCTTTATTCACTTCAAAAGTGAGCAGTAAAGGTTACAGAGAACACATACATAACAAACATTACGAATAATGGGAAACATCTTGACATTCTACCTATCAGAAACAGATTTCCGTTCATCAAGGCCATTTTAATTCACTAAAATTCTACAACACAATGCTCGACCCTATTTTGGTCAGTATTCATTTCCAACATAAAATACATTCAACGCTTAAGCAATTCTATGCACTCAAACCCAAGGTGTGACATGTTTTAAAAAAACGTCTTTTACTCATCTGCCCATCTAGGAATACCCCACCAACTCATGTAAAATTTATAAATAATATTCCTCTACTTTAAGCATTGTCAGTATATATTTGACATGAACTATAAGTATCCCTAATATGTATGTGTGCATTTGTGTTTATATGCACATGTGTCGATGTTTAAATATGTGAATACGTACCTTTATATATATATATATATATATATATATATATATATATATATATATATATATGCATAGTTGTGAATGTACATACGATGTACGTGTGCTCGTATATCCATATTTGCATAATTGTGTACGTCTATCTATCTATCTATCTATCTATCTATCCATCTATCTATCTATCTATCTATCTATCTATCTATCTATCTATCTATCTATCTATCTATCTATCTATCTAATAAAATAACTCTACGACACATGCAAGAGAACAATTTACTCATAGACAGTCAGTCAGGCTTTAGACCCAATCATTCCTGCCACACAGCTCTTACCAAAATGACAGAAAACTGGTTAGTAAACATAAATGACGACAGACTATGTAGTGCCATCTTTGTCGACTTTAAAAAGGCATTTGATATGATTGACCACGATATTCTTGTAAGAAAAATAAAACTTATAGACTGCACCCTGACCTAATAAAATTAATTGCATCGTTTCTTTCAGACAGACAACAGGTAGTATTCTTCAACAATTCTCTATCAAATTCTGCTACAGTTGACACTGGTGTTCCGCAAGGTTCTATTCTAGGCCCGTTGCTCTTTGCTATCTATATCAATGATCTTCCACTTCATCTTAAACACTCTTCTTGTGACCTTTTTGCCGATGATTGCACAGTCTATACCAGTGACTACGATTGTGTTAATCTAGAATCAACTCTTCAGGTCGATTTATACAATTTAATTGGATGGAGCAAAAATAATGGCATGATTATAAACACCGATAAAACAAAATCAATGCTCATAACAACAAGACAGAAACTACAAAACGCAACAAAAACAACACTTCGGCTCTGTACAGAAACATCACAGATAGAAAACGTTAGCGAGCACAAAACACTAGGTCTTATTATTGACCAACATCTGACCTGGAACACTCATGTGCAATGTCTAACAAAACTCATCGCACAAAAAGTATACCAATTAGCTAAAATTAAGCACTTCATAGATCAAGACACTAGGAAGACATACTACATAGCTCATATACAAACACATTTAGACTATTGCTCAACAGTTTGGGATGGTTGCTCAGTGTCAAATACAAAGAGGCTTTGTTCTCTCCAAAAGCGAGCAGTAAAGCTCATTAGTGACAAAGATCAAGCACAAACAACTAATCATCACAAACGTATCAAAATACTACCCCTTAAGAACAGGTTCCTCTTCAACAAAGCCAAGTTAGTACATCAGATTCTTTCACGGCATGCCCCGCCTTATCTATGGAACCTGTTTAACTTTAGCCCAAAGTGCAGCCAACGCTTGAACAACATATGTCTTCCAAAACCTAGACTTGATCTTTACAAGAAAAGCTTTAGTTATTCTGCTGCTCATCTGTGGAATACCCTCCCATCCTATATAAAAAAATATAAATTATACTCCTTCCTACAACTACAAGCTTTCCCAGTATCTATTTGATGTCGACTATATGCCTCATGAATTATAAAACTTAAAAGTTATCTTAAGCTGCTCTTACAGACACCGAATACAATTAATTGTTTTCTGTACAGTCCCGAAAATTTTGTTTAGTAGATAGTTATTTATAATGTATGTAGTTACTTCTATACTGAGTGAATGTTTAAGAGTGAAACGTAAATGTTATATTTTATTTTATGTCTCTCAGCTTCAATGTTAGTTATGTTTGTTATATGAACAGCATATTTGTATAATGTCTGGAATAGAGTGAAAGATGTATGATAAAGGGCAGAATGTCAGACGGGCCTGCGTGCCAAATTCTTAACCCTTTTGATCAATCAATCAATCAATATATCTATTTATCTATGTGTGATATGCGCAAATGTATTGCTTATGGACTATTTATTTTACTTATTTACTGCTGTTTACACTATACTGATATTTCTATACATAAGTTATATGTTTTAAGTACAAAAATGATTTTATGAAATAGTAAAAGCAATTTGGCATATATTTCATAGAAACAAACTTACCGCCTATATGGGAGATAATTCAATAGTAAAAAGGACCATTAGAGAAGATGATAAAAGAATATAGTGGATGATGTTATTTAAATTAAGAGTTTTGGTAGAAGTAGTTTTGTAGGATAAATTATAAATGATAATTTTATTTTCCAAAAACATTTCACGTCATTTGACATTAATTGATAGTAAGTCTATCTTTATATTAGTACATACACATATTAATTCATCCATCCATCCATATATCCATGCATTCACCTTTGAATTGACGTATATATCTATCTATCAATCTATCTGTCTAGTTTTATTACATCGTTTCTTTCCAACAGATAGCTTGTTGTTTTCACCCCCCAAAACCACCCAAATCAGATTCATCTATCTTTGACAATGGTGTTTCATAATGGTCTTCTTTTGATTCTCCGTTATTAACCATATTCATCTACCATTCCAGCTCAGATCTCCTCTTCCGATCTTATTCCTGACAGCTGCATAGTTTAGATTAATGATAATGATTGTATTAATCTTGAGTAAACTCTTCAATTTGAAATAAACAGTCTTTTAAAAGGAGCAACTAAAACAGTGTACTTATAAACACCAAAAAAAAACAAAACCATTCTCATTACCACAAACATAAATTGACTTATTCAGCAATAGCACCACTCTAGGTCCAAGCTAGAACTTCACAGATAGATAATGTCAGTGAACATTTATCTCTAGGTGTCACGACTGAACGCCTCCTCAGCTGGAAATGTTTTCTACATAATCTAATCAAACCCATCGCACAAAACGTTTACCAATGTGCCAAAATCAAACACTTATTGACAAAGACATTAAGTACATATACTTCATATCACAAATGCAAACAAACTTGGAATCTCTCTCTCTCTCTGAACCTTAAGTGCCCAGGGCAAATGGGGCTTCCGGAAGGGTTTTCCACAAATGCCTGTCTTTCGCCTTTTTTTCTGCTCTTGCCCAGGTGAGCCCTCTATTGCTCAACATCCTTTCTGTTGTTCTTCTCTATGTCTCTTTTGGTCTACCCTTACTTCTGTTCCCCTGTGGTGTCCATCTTAGTGCTATTTTTGGTAGTGAGTTGTCAGTCATTCGGAGCACATGTCCCAACCATCGCCATCGTCTTTCCTCAATAATTGTTGTCAGCGGTTTCATCTGCATTTCTGCTAATAAGATGTTATTTCTTATGGTGTTTGGCCAAAATATTTTTCTAATTCTTCGTAAACATTTAGTCTGGAAAGAATTCAACTAGTTTTCTATGGTTTTGGTGATTTTCCAGCATTCACTTCCATAGAGTAGTACACTTAGAACATTACTCTTAAATATCCTGATTTTTATATTTATGCTTAGTTTATTTGATTTCCATATATTCTGCAGCATTGCAAAAGCCTGGTTTGCTCTAGTAAGTCTGCTGTTGATGTCCGCTGTGCTGTCTCCATTTTCTACTACTCTGCTGCCAAGGTATACAAATTCGTTGACCTCCTCCACTAACTTGTTATCTACTCTGAGTACATTTCTGTTGTTCACATTTTGCTTCATTAACTTTGTCTTTCCTACATTGATCTTTAGTCTTATGTTGTTTGCATTCTGAGTTAGCTTGTTTATTTTATCTTGCCTATCTTTGTGACTGCTTGATAATAGACAAATGTTGTCCCCAAAGTCAAGGTCCTCCAGCACTGTGTCAAGGGTCCATTGTAATCCTCTGCGTTTATCTGATGTTGCCACAGGGGAGCAAACTTGGAATACTGTTTCAAAATTAGGAATAGTTTCTCCATGTCAAGCAAGAAAGGCTTTATTGACTTCCAGAGCGATCGGGAAAGGTTAGAGGTGACACACACGTAACATACATAATGAATAATGGGAAACATATTGACATTCTACCTCTCAAGAACATATTTCTGTTCATCAAGGCCATTTTAATTCATTAAAATTCTACAGCACAATGCTGGACCCTATTTTGGTCAGTATTCAACTACAACATAAAATACAATCAACGCTTAAACAAATCAATACTCTAAAGCACAATTTTTAAACAGTCTCTTCCTCACCTGCACAGCTTTGGAATACCCTACCAACTCATGTAAAACGTTTATTCCTATACTTTAAGCATTGTCAGTATATATTTACGTGGGCTATGATTCTCTAATATGTATGTATATATTTGCGTTTATGTACATGTGTAGATGTGGATATAAATATGTCAATATGTACGTTTATATATTTGTACACATATTTGTGAATATGCATACGATGTATGTGTGCTAGTATATCCATACATGCATAATTGTTTAAGAGTGAATATAAGTGTGAATGTATGTTAATTGATACTTTGAATTTACGAGGTTTATCCACCCATGCAATAACTCATCCATCCAAACATTCATCAGTCATTCAATTATTCCATACATAAAATAAATAAACTATCTATCTATCTATCTATCTATCTATCTATCTATCTATCTATCTATCTATCTATCTATCTATCTATCTATCTATCTATCTATCTATCTATCTATCTATCTATCTATCTATCTATCTATCTAACTATCTATCTATCTATCTATCTATCTATCTATCTATCTATCTATCTATCTATCTATCTATCTATCTATCTATCTATCTATCTATTCAACTATCAATGTATCTATCTATCTATCTATCTATCTATCTATCTATCTATCTATCTATCTATCTATCTATGTGTGATATGCGCAAATGTATTACTTATGGACTATTTATTTTTACTTATGTACTGCTGTTTACACTATACTGATATTTCTATACATAAGTTATATACCTATCCTTTTAAGTACAAAAATGATTTTATGAAATAGTATAAGCAATTTGGCATGTATTTCATAGAAACAATCTTTACGCATATATGGGAGATAATTCAATTTTAAAAAGGACCATTAGAGAAGATGATAAAAGAATATAGTAGATGATGTTATTTAAATTAAGAAGTTTGGTAAAAGTAGTTTTGAAGGATAAATTATAAATGATAATTTTATTTTCCAAAAACATTTCACGTCATTTGACATTAACTGACGGTAAGTCTATCTTTAAATTAGTACATACACATATTAATTCATCCATCCATCCATATATCCATGCATTCACCTTTGAATTGACGTATATATCTATCTATCAATCTATCTAGTTTTATTACATCATTTCTTTCCGACAGACAGCGTGTTTTTTTCCGACTAAAAAACCACCCAAGTCAGATTCATCTATCTTTGACAATGGTGTTTCATAATGGTCTTCTTTTGATTCTCCGTTATTAACCATATTCATCTTCCATTCCAGTTCAAATCTTTTGTTCCGACAGCTGCACAGTTGAGATTAATGACAATGATTGTATTAATCTTGAGTAAACTCTTCAATTTGAAATAAACAGTCTTTTAAAAGGAGCAACTAAAACAGTGTACTTATAAACACCAAAAAAGCACAATCCATTCTCATTACCACAAAACATAAATTGACCTATTCAGCAATAGCAACATTCTTGGTCCAAGCTAGAACTTCACAGATAGATAATGTCAGTGAACATTTATCTCTAGGTGTCACGACTGAACGCCTCCTCAGCTGGAAATGTTTTCTACACAATCTAATCAAACCCATCGCACAAATCGTTTACCAATGTGCCAAAATGAAACACATATTGACAAAGACACTAAGTACGTATACTTCATATCACAAATACAAACAAACTTGGACTACTGTTTCAAAATTAGGAGTAGTTTCTCCATGTCAATCACGAAAGTCTTTATTCACTTCCAAAGCGATCGGGAAAGGTTAGAGGTGACACATACGTAACATACATAATGAATAATGGGAAACATATTGACATTCTACCTCTCAAGAACATATTTCCGTTAACCAAGGCCATTTTAATTCATTAAAATTCTACAGCACAATGCTGGACCCTATTTTGGTCAGTATTCAATTCCAACATAAAATACAATCAACGCTTAAACAAATCAATACTCTCAAACACAATTTTTAAAAAAAGTCTCTTCCTCATCTGCCAAGTTTTGGAATACCCTACCAACTCATGTAAGACGTATAAGTAATATTCCTATACTTTAAGCATTGTCAGTATATATTTACGTGGGCTATACGATTCTAATATGTATGTGTGTATTTGCGTTTATGTACATGTGTAGATGTGGATATAAATACGTCAATATGTACGTTTATATATTTGTACACATATTTGTGAATATGCATACGATGTACGTGTGCTAGTATATGCATACATGCATTAATGTTTAAGTGTAAATATAAGTGTGAATGTATGTTAAATGATACTTTGAATTTACGAGGTTGATTCACCCATGCAATCATTTATCCATTAAGACATTCATCAGTCATTCAATTATTCAATCCATAAAATAAACTACTTAACTATCTATCTATCTATCTATCTATCTATCTATCTATCTATCTATCTATCTATCTATCTATCTATCTATCTATCTATCTTCTATCTATCTATCTATCTATCTATCTATCTATCTATCTATCTATCTATTTATCTATCTATCTATCTATCTATCTATCTATCTATCTATCTATCTATCTATCCAACCATCCATCCATCCATCCATCCATCCATTTATAGATCTATCTATCTATCTATCTATCTATCTATCTATCTATCTATCTATCTATCTATCTATCTATCTATCTATCTATCTATCTATCCATCCATCCAACCATCCATCCATTCATCCATCCATTTATCTATCTATCTATCTATCTATCTATCTATCTATCTATCTATCTATCTATCTATCTATCTATCTATCTATCTATCTATCTGTCTGTCTTTCTGTCTATCTGTCTTTCAATTTATCTATCTATCTGTCTGTTTGTCTGTATGTCTGTCTCTGCATCTGTTTGTCTCTCGGTCTGCCTCTTTTAGGTGTCTTTTTATCTGTGTATCTGTGTATCTGTTCCTCTGTTTAACTGTCTGTCTATATTAATATTCATTGGTCTAGTTAATTTTTCTCCTTCATTTCATATATATATATATATATATATATATATATATATATATAGAATAGCCTATTTTTTTAAAAAGTAACTATCATTTTGAATTAATTGTAGAGCTTTATGTTATGTTTTACTACACGAAACTTACACGCTATATAAATGAAAATAAAAATTCAAAGAAATACAGGAGAGATCAGAATTGAAAGAAAAACAAACGCATTTAAGCTTATCCTTATACAATGTTTTTCGAAAAAGTTTTTGAAACGAAAGTTCTATGAAACAAACATAGGTTATATATGAAAGATATTTTTAAAGTTATAAGAAGATGTTTATAATTACGAAGAGGAAAATTTGTACCTATCCCTATATTAATCTATCTATCTATCTATCTATCTATCTATCTATCTATCTATCTATCTATCTATCTATCTATCTATCTATCTATCTATCTATCTATCTATCTATCTATCTATCTATCTATCTATCTATCTATCTATCTATCTATTTATCTATCTATCTATCTCTATCTATCTACCTATCTATCTACCTATATACCTATCTATTTATCTATCTATCTATCTATCTATCTATCTATCTATCTATCTATCTATCTATCTATCTACTATCTATCTATCTATCTACCTATCTATCTATCTATCTATCTATCTTTCTGTATGTCTGTATGTCTGTCTATCTGTCTGTATGTCTGTCTATCTATTTATATGTTTGTCTCTCTGTATATCTGTTTCTCTGTCGGTCTGACTCTATATATGTTTCTTTTATCTGTATATCTGTTAATCTGTCCAAGTGTCTGTCTGTCTATATTACTATTTATGTGCCTAGTTATTTTTTCTCTTTTCTTTTCTTTGTGTACTGTATATACATATAGATATATAGAAATATATATATATATATATATAATATATATATATATATATATCTGAACCTTAAGTGCCCAGGGCACATGGGGCTTCCGCAAGGGTTTTCCACAAATGCCTGTCTTTCGCCTTTTTTTCTGCTCTTGCCCAGGTGAGCCCTCTATTGCTCAACATCCTTTCTGTTGTTCTTCTCCATGTCTCTTTTGGTCTACCCTTACTTCTGCTCCCCTGTGGTGTCCATCTTAGTGTTATTTTTGGTAGTGAGTTTCAGTCATTCGGAGCACATGTCCCAACCATCGCCATCGTCTTTCCTCAATAATTGTTGTCAGTGGTTTCATCTGCATTTCTGCTAATAAGATGTTATTTCTTATGGTGTTTGGAGAAAATATTTTTCTAATTCTTCGTAAACATTTATTCTGGAAAGAATTCAACTTGTTTTCTATGGTTTTGGTGATTTTCCAGCATTCACTTCCATAGAGTAGTACACTTAGAACATTACTCTTAAATATCCTGATTTTTATATTAAGCTTAGTTTATTTGATTTTCATATATTCTGCAGCATTGAAAAAGCCTGGTTTGCTCTAGTAAGTCTGCTGTTGATGTCCTCTGTGCTGTCTCCATTTTCTACTACTCTGCTGCCAAGGTATACAAATTCGTTGACCTCCTCCACTAACTTGTTATCTACTCTGAGTACATTTCTGTTGTTCACATTTTGCTTCATTAACTTTGTCTTTCCTACATTGATCTTTAGTCCTATGTTGTTTGCATTCTGAGTTAGCTTGTTTATTTTATCTTGCATATCTTTGTGACTGCTTGATAATAGACAAATGTCGTCCGCAAAGTCAAGGTCCTCCAGCACTGTGTCAAGGGTCCATTGTAATCCTCTGCGTTTGTCTGATGTTGCCTCCTTCATTAACCAGTCTACTGCCAAGATAAATAATGTTGGTGATAGTACACATCCCTGTTTCACTCCTGTTTGTACCCTAAAGCTGCTGGAGGTATTTTCTCCACAGATAACTTTGCACTGAAAACACTCGTATAGGGCTTTGATTACATTTACTATTTTATGGGGGAGGCCATGTCATCTTAGGATTTTCCACAGTGCATCATATATATATATATATGCGTATTTTTCTTAAAAGGATCTATCGTTTTGAACTAATAGTACTGATCTATGATATGTTTTACTACAAGAGACTTACGCCCTAGTCATGAAAACAAAAATTAAAAGAACTAATTGAGAGATCAGAACTGAAAGAGAAACAAATGCGTGGAACCTTCACTGTCTAAAAAGTTTTTATAAAAATGTTTTTGTAGAGTAATTGTACGAATCAAATATAGTTTATGAATGAAAGTTTCTTTTCAAGTTATAAGAAGTTTTTTTAAACTGTGAATGAGGAAATGTGTATCTATCTATCTATCTATCTATCTATCTATCTATCTATCTATCTATCTATCTATCTATCTATCTATCTATCTATCTATCTATCTATCTATCTATCTATCTATCTGTCTGTCTGTCTGTCTGTCTGTCTGTCTGTCTGTCTGTCTGTCTGTCTATCTATCTATCTATCAGTCTGTCTGTTTGTTTGTATGTCTGTCTGTTCATCTTTTTGTCTCTCGGTCTTAGTCTTTATATGTGTCTTTTTATCGGTATATCTGGTCCTCTGTTGGAGTGCCTGTCTGTCTATATGAATATTTATTGGCCTAGTTTATTTTTTTCTTTGCTTTCAATTATATATATATATATATATATAATATTCGAATATATATATATATATATATATATATATATAATATTCGAATATACATATATATATATATATTCGAATATTATTCAAACAAGTAACTTTCGTTTTGAATTATTAGTTGGGATTTATTGTATATTTTAGTACAGAAAATTACACGATAGATAAATGAAAATTAAAATTCAAAGAAATAAAGTATAGGTCAGAAGTGAAGGAAAATCAAACGCAGTTATGGTTCTTTGTTAACAAAGTTTTTAATTAACATTTTTTCCGGAATAATTTATTGAAGCAAATAGGTTATAAATGAAAGATATTTTTCATGTTTTAAGGAGATGTTTATACTCACGAATGGATAATTTTGATTCTATCTATCTATCACTTTATCTATCTATCTATCTATCTATCTATCTATCTATCTATCTATCTATCTATCTATCTATCTATCTATCTATCTATCTATCTATCTATCTATCTATCTATCTATCTATCTATCTATCTATCTTTCTGTCCGTCTGTCTTTGTATCTGTTTCTCTGTTGGTCTGCCTCTATATATGTTTTTTTGTATCTGTATATCTGTCCTTATGTCTGAATGTCTATATTACTTTTTATGTGGCGTGTTATTTTTTTCACTTTAGTTTTATCTCTGTACTTTATTTATATGTATATTCTTAAAATAGTCTATCGTTTTGAACTGAATGTAGGGATATATGGTATGTTTTATTACACGAAACTTACTTCCTATAAACGGCAAAAGAAATTTAAAGAAATAGACGAGAGATCAGAACTGAAGTAAAACTATCCAGACAGTTTTTATAAAACATCTTTTTCAGAATTAATTGTATGAAGGAAATATAGTTTGCAAATAAAGATCTTTTTTAAGTTATAAAAATATTTTTTTAAGCTGAATGAGGAAATTTCTATCTATCTATCTATCTATCTATCTATCTATCTATCTATCTATCTATCTATCTATCTATCTATCTATCTATCTATCTATCTATCTATCTATCTATCTATCTATCTATCTATCTATCTATCTATCTATCTATCTATATATCTATCTATGTCTGTCTATCTGTCTACTGTTTGTCTGATCGTGTATCAGTCTGTTCATTATGCTATTTATTTGTCTAGTTACTTTTTTCTGTTTTCGTATATTCCTCTGTTATATATATATATATACATGCATACATACATTATACATAAATACATACATACATAAATAAATATGCATATATTTTTATTAAACTGGACTATCGTTTTGAAGAATGATTACAATGTTATCGTATGTTTTACTAAAAGAAACTTACCATCTAAACATACAAATAAATTCCAAGAAGGAAATACAAGATTAGAACTGATACAAAAACAGAACCTCGAAATCTTATGAATGATGTAAATTTTTATAAAAGATATTTTCATGAAGTAATTTTATTAAAAACATATATGTTACAAATGAAGGATCGTTTTCAAAATAAAAGGTGACGTTTCTAAATATGAACAGCCAAATTTGTAATAAAACATATATCTGTCAATGCATTTATAGACCTATCTATTCGTCCATCCATCCATTTATCTAAATATCTATTTATCTATCTATCTATCTATCTATCTATCTATCTATCTATCTATCTATCTATCTATCTATCTATCTATCTATCTATCTATCTATCTATCTATCTATCTATCTATCTATCTGTCTATCTATCTGTCTGTCTATCTATCTGTCTGTCTGTCTGTCTGTCTGTCTATCTATCTATCTATCTATCTATATCTATCTATCTATTTATCTATCTATCTATCTATCTGTATTTAAGTATGTCTATCTGTATGTATGTCTGTCTATCTATCTATGTGTTTGTTTGTTTGTCTGTCTGTATATCTGTTTCTCTGTCGGTTTGACTCTATACATGTTTCTTTTATCTGTATATCTGTTAATCTGTCCAAGTGTATGTCGGTCTATATTACTATTTATGTGCCTAGTTATTTTTTCTCTTTTATTTTATTTGTGTACTGTATGTATATATATATGCGTATTTTTCTTAAAAGGATCTATCGTTTTGAACTAATAGTACTGATCTATGATATGTTTTACTACAAGAGACTTACACCCTAGTCATGAAAACAAAAATTAAAAGAACTAATTGAGAGATCAGAACTGAAAGAGAAACAAATGCGTGGAACCTTCACTGTCTAAAACGTTTTTATAAAAATGTTTTTGTAGAGTAATTGTACGAATCAAATATAGTTTATGAATGAAAGTTTCTTTTTAAGTTATTAGAAGTTTTTTTAAACTGTGAATGAGAAAATTTGCATCTATCTATCTATCTATCTATCTATCTATCTATCTATCTATCTATCTATCTATCTATCTATCTATCTATCTATCTATCTATCTATCTATCTATATCTATCTATCTATCTATCTATCTGTCTATCTATCTATCTATGTGTCTGTCTGTCTGTCTGCCTATCTATCTATTTATCTATCTATCTATCTATCTATCTATCTATCTATCTATCTATCTATCTATATGTCTGTCTGCATGTCTGTCTGTCTATCTATCTATTTGTCTATTTATGTGTTATATGCTATAATGTTTTACTTATGGACTATTTATTTTTACTTATGTACTGCTGTTTACACTATACTGATATTTCTTTTCATAAGTTGTATACTTGTATTTTTAAGTACAAAAATGTTTTTATGAAATAGTAAAAGCGATTTGGCGTTTATTTCATAGAAACAATCTTACCGCCTATATATTTAATATAATTCAAAGATTAAAAAGGAGTATCAGAGAAGATTATAAATTAATATATTGTATGATTTTGTTTAAATTAATAATTTTAGTCGAAGTAATTTTGAAGGACAAATTATAAAATATAATTTTATTTTCTAGAGAAATATCACGTCATTTTACATAAATCGTCGTTTAGTCTATTTTTAAATTCGTTGGTATATACATTAAATCATCCATCCATCCGATGTCCATGAATTTACGTTTGAAATTGACGTATATATATATATCTATATAACTATCTATTTGTCTAGCTTTATTATATCATTTCTTTCTAGAGACAACAGGCTGTTTTTCTAAAAAAATGTCCAAGTCAGATTCACCAATCTTTGACAACGGTGTTCCATAATGGTCTTCTTTTGATTCTAACTCTCTATCCATCCATCCATCCATCCATACGTGCATCCATCCATCCAACCATCCATCCATTCATCCATCAATCCATATATCCATCCATCCATGCATCCATCCATCCATCTATACATCTATCTATCTATCTATCTATCTATCTATCTATCTATCTATCTATCTATCTATCTATCTATCTATATCTTTCTGCATATGTGTGTTTCTGCCTATCTATCTTTCTATCTGCATGTCTATATTTCTATTTTTCTAAGTTTTAGTTTTTTTATACTTATCTAAATATCTCGTGTCCACTATCAGCCTGTGTTTTTAGTTATTTGTTTTTTTCTGTATGTCCAGCTACATATATATTTTTAATTATATATTTTTATTATTCTTTCAATGAATACTTTTAATATTTCACGTTTTTGTGCACATTAATATTTCTCTTCCATGTATATTTTCAAATTAAATTCATTCTTGATTTTTCTTTATTACTTCGAGTTGTAAAATATAAAATATTAGTTTTGTTTTAAAATATTAATAAAAATTCATATAACGCTGGAACATTTTAAAAGATTTATTTTTCCTTAAATGATTTTCATAAAACTGAAAAATGAAAATATTGGAATTATAGTTCTTTTGTATGTTCCATCAATAAATTATTTGCATGCTCTTTGTGGAACTTTACCTCTATAACCGTTTTGGTTTCCTTGCAGTTTTCTTGTCAGATATGACAGCTTAGTTTTACCGAACGAGTTACGATCGTTTTTATAGGGACCATTTCTGACAATACCTTTCTACTGAAATAGTATCTGAAACACTGCATGGGCCGAAAAGAAAGACACTTACAGTCTATAAAAATGCGTCAAAAGAAACTTATTAAACCAAACTTATTAACATACATTTTTAAGAAAATGTTCATTCCATCCATCCATCCATCCAACCATCCATCCATCCATCCATCCATCCATCCAACCATCCATCCATCCATCCATCCATCCATCCATCCATCCATCCATCCATCCATCCTCCATCCATCCATCCATCCTTCGATTCATTTATCGATTCAATAATTCATTCATTATTCCATCCATCTGTCTGTGTGTCTGTCGGGCACTGTTTATAAGTGTATACCTCTGTTTCTCGATCTATCTGAGTGTATATGTATGTTTATTTATTTATCCGTCTGCCTGTTTGTCTGCCTTTCTAGCCTAATATTCGTTTATCTAATTCTTTTTTTTAAAAATTATTTCGCTATTCAAGAAATATACACATATTTTAAGACAAAAACTGGAATGTTTCTTTCAAAGAAATTTCCAGTCTAGACATTACAGAACATTCGAAAAAACAAAGGAGTTATATGAATTGATAGAAAAAGAAAAAAACTGGAAGGTTCTATAAAATTTAATATTTTATCAGTAATGTTTTTCAGGTGAAAAATGCACATGTGAATAAATGTATAAAAAGTTTCACATAAAAAAAAAGTAAATTTGGTAAAACAATTAAACTGGAACAGAATTTATGAACTAGCATCTATCTATCTATCTATCTATCTATCTATCTATCTATCCATCTATCTATCTATTTATCTATCTATATATCCATCGATCTATATCTCTGATTTTCTGCCTGTTTGTCTGTCTACCTATATGTCTGTATATATGTGTCCGTGTCTGCATATTTATTTACGTGCTTATCTGTAT
The DNA here is from genome assembly GCA_009760885.1 of Achatina immaculata. Classification (NCBI taxonomy): domain Eukaryota; kingdom Metazoa; phylum Mollusca; class Gastropoda; order Stylommatophora; family Achatinidae; genus Lissachatina; species Lissachatina immaculata. The sequence goes on from CM019699.1 coordinate 538,713, forward strand.
TTCTATTTGTTTGTCTAACTTTAGTTTCCTTATACTTATCTTTACATGTATGCAAAGAAACTTAGATTTATGACAACTGACAAAAAAAGGAATCTGAAATATGTATAACTGGGGAAAGACAGAAAGAATTCGAGAACTTTGAATTTATTGGATCACTTTGGAAATTGGGGAGGAGAGGGGAAGTGGACGTTTTTCTGAACGAAGAGGTTTAGCTCGTGAGACTGGCTTTATCAGCAGGGGCACACTTCAGAGGGTGTTGGAAAAGAGGTTGGTGCAAATTTGGGGATCCACAGAGCAAAGAGATGCCAGTCTCTGGTTACAGATTTACAGATAACAATTATGCACAAGCAACACGTGACTTGACCACTTTCTCATACAACACTATTGGACTTTGCCTTGTAAACTTCTCAGTGCCTCGCAGTAATATGCACTGTTGATTGTAAGACAGCAATATGTCAATATCTGTTTGAGATGGATTATACGCCTTCCTAATATGAATATGTGTTTGTTGCAGACGGATTATATGCATCCCTAAAATGAAGATGTGTTTGTGTATATAATGTATAATCACGTATGAGTAGTTGTAGGTGTTGGTATGTATATGTGTTTATAGCTATGTGTGTATGTGTATATATGTGTATTGGTATATACGTTTGTATGAACATATATGTAGGTGTGTATGTGCAAATGTTTTTATGCGTACATACAAACATGTATGTGTGATACCTATGTGTATCAACATAATATGACAACATAAAAGAAAATCCTATTAACAGTCATGCCATGCAATCCATTCTTTCATTTATCCACCCATCTATCCATCCGTCCATCCATCTATTTAATATCTATCTATCTATCTATCTATCTATCTATCTATCTATCTATCTATCTATCTATCTATCTATGTGTTTTTTAACTTTTAATTTTTTCTACTTGTCTATATTTCTATTGTCCACTATCAGCCTGTGTTTTTAGTTATATTTTTTTATGTCTGTACAGCTACTTATATATTTTTAAATATATGTTTTTATTGTTCTTTCATAAATGCTTGTAATATTTCCTGTTTTTGTCCTCAATAATATTTTTCTTCCAAATATATTTAGAAAATAAAGTCATTCTTGATTTTTCTTTATTACTTTGAGGTGTAAAATATAAAATATAATTTTTTTTAAAAATACTAATAAAAATTCATATAATGCTGAAGTATTTTGAAAGATTTATTTTACCATAATTGGTTTTCAGGAAATTGAAAAATGAAAACATTGGAATTATAGTTCGTTTGTAAGTTCAATCAATACATCATTTGCATTCCATTTACCGAAAGTTTCCTCTATAACATCTGAGGGTTCCTTACAGTTTTCTTGCCAGACATGGCGGTTTAGTTTTACTGAACGAGTTACTGTCTTTTTTAGAGGGAACATTGACGACAATATTTTTCTACTGAAACAGTATCTGAAAACTGTATGGGCTGAAAAGAAACACACTTACTAGCTATAAAAATGTATCAAAAGAAGTTTATTAAAACAAACTTAATGACATAATTTTTTTAAAGAATACATTCCATCCATCCATCCATCCAACCATCCATCCATCCATCCATCCAACCATCCATCCATCCATCCATCCATCCATCCATCCATCCATCCATCCATCCATCCATCCATCCATCCATTCATCTATCCATCCATCCATTCATTTATTCTTCCTTCCATTCATCTTCCTGTATATCTGTCGTACTCAATTTATATATTTATACTCCTGTTTCTCGATCTCTGTGTGTGTATATGTGTGTTTACTTATCTATCTGTCTGTCTGTTTGTCTACCTTTCTATCCAACTATTCATTTATCTAATTTTTAAAAATTATTTCACTATATAAGAAATAGAGACACATTTTGAAGCCAAAAACTGGTAGGTAGAAATAGTATTAGGGGTTTAGTGTATGTTTCTTTCAAAGAAACTTCCAGTATACATATGATAGAAATTCGAAGAAAAAAAGGAATTATAAGAATTGATGCAAAAAGAATATAGTGGAAGCTTCTATATCATTTAATATTGCATGTATATCTTTTCTCTAATTCTTCGTCCTAAGCGTATTTGTATGATTAAGGCTCACGCCGAAACGTCACAACTTTGTAGTCGTTAAATAATAAAGCCGTTCCTACTTTTTCCTAGTCTATATATTAAGTTAACAGGCATAAAATCCTTTGATGAGGTTGAAAGACTCGCCGAAGACAAGAAAAATTGGCGAACTACTTTACGAGCCCTATGTGACGTTTAACGGCACGGGAAGGATATAAGATATAAGATATATTCTTTGTCTACATCTTCTCTAACATTCTTCATTATATTTTCAGTACACAAGTATATAAGTGGTTTGATATAAAACTCATGTCGATGA
>CM019699.1:541212-561293 GCA_009760885.1 Achatina immaculata
CTTCTTCTATCTTCATTTCCTTCACCTACTTTTGCATTGAAGTCGCCCAAGATGAGTAGCATATCATGCTTGGGTATTGTTTCTACTGTTGCTTGGAGGCTGTTGTAAAAATCTTCTTTAATTCCTCTTCAGTGCTTCTGTTGGTGCATAACAAACTATAATAGACAGCTTCGTGAATCTTGAGTTGAACCGTGCATATAACAATCTCTCATTTATTGGGGTCCATTTCAGCAATGCTCTTGATGCTTCTTTTGTTATAATCAATGCTACTCCTCCTTCATGAAGATCTTCTTTACCTGACCATATTATTGTATCTTCTGTGTGCTGTGTTGTTAATTTCCTTCTGCCTTGTCCTGTCCATCTTGCTTCTTGTATTCCTAGTATGTCTAGTTTGTATCTGTGCATTTCCTTGATGGTTTGTGCTAGTTTTCCAGTCTGGTTTAGTGTTCTTACATTCCAGCTGCCTATTTGCATCTTATGTTTAGGTTTCAGGAGGTCTGCAGTCGGGCTGGGGACTTCCAGTGGCTGGCTTTCATCCACAATCTTTATGGGCTCAGTTTCCTGATACGCATTTCTCCTTCCACCTGCATTTGCTTTTTCCCTTGCTTCTGTTTCTGTAGCAGTCTGTGAGTCGAGAGGCAGGTAAGTGTGTGGGTAAGTGGAGTGGTAGGCAGGTATATAAATAGGTATGTAGGTAGGTATATAGGTAGGTAGGTATATAGGTAGGCAGGTATATAGGTAGGCAGGTATATAGGTAGGCAGGTACATAGGTAGGCAGGTATATAGGTAGGCAGATATATAGGTAGGCAGGTATATAGGTAGGTAGATGGTCAAAAACGCAAAAACTAGATACCACAAACTAAAATCAGTTAGTCTAGTAAGAGTTAATTAGGCAACAGGCACGATAATAATTAAAAATCTATAAGAATTGACAAGTCATCGGTCCTTGTCCTACCATGCTTTTTGTCTACTAGGCTCCACCTAGACTCACAGATAATAAATTCTACCACGTAACCCAGCTTAAACTCATTCCATTGCAGATACATACATACATATGCATACATACACACACACATAAACACATATACACATACATACACACATGTATACATATATACATTCACACATACTCTGTCTCAATTAAGAAATGTATTAGATTTCGATTTATTTTTCGTTTGCAAAGTTTGTAAGTATCTTATTTTCTTTCTTATAGGATCATTCACATTTTTATAAATAAAATATTGACAGAAACAGAGAGACACACAGACATACTAGATAGATAGATGGAAAGACAGACAGATAGATAGACAGACAGACAGATAGATAGATAGATAGACAGACAGACAGACAGACAGATAGATAGATAGATAGATAGATAGATAGATAGATAGATAGATAGATAGATAGATAGATAGATAGATAGATAGATAGATAGATAGATAGATAGATAGATAGATAGATAGATAGATAGATAGATAGATAGATAGATAGATAGATCTTTTTTAGTTTACAATTGTGATATATTTTCATTTCTTTTCCTTCTGGATAGAATGTAAGTTTCTTTTTATTTTGCACACAATATTTTACAACATTTTAGAAAGATAAACAAAATCAAACAGACAGAAAAAAACAGACAAATACACTGACAGACAGATAAACAGGTAGATGATAGAAAGATAATGAATAGAAATACATAAAAATGTAATCTTCTCACATATTATACACTGCCTACTCTTAATGTCATAATTTCTCTCTTACGTTTACAGCTTATGTATTATCTTTGTATTTTAAATATATTCTTAAACTATCAGGATTAAGTGGCCATTTTCAGACAAACAAAGTAACACTTGTCTCTTTTTGTATTCCTTGTTTAAGAAAAAGCAGCAATGTTGAAGATAAATCTAGCTACTTCACCAGAGCGTGGCATACTATCTTCACCACAGATCTGGCCTTCTCTATGGGATACATCCATCAACAAAATGAAGACAGTGTTTGACCACATTTCAGGAAGTGGGCAAGGTTAATAATGTTATCCACGAACACGTAGTATGTCCCACAAGAAAAAACGTTGCTGTGAAGATAGCTGTAGATTGGGGGAAAATATGATATGATGCCAGATCAGTACAGAATGTGTGAAAGACAAGTTCTAAAAGTAGCAACTGAGTCTATTCTTCTGGAAGCAAGGAAAAGCTGTAGACATTGCTGGACTGAAGACTTACACAGGTAAAAGGTGAGGTAATAGGAGCCAGAGACACAGGTGAGAAAAACTAAACTCAGGCTAACACGAGTCTCAAAGACATTTCTGCGAAGTGTAAAAAAATGTTAAAACTAAGTGCAAGGAAAAAACTGGATAGAGAAAACAGAAAGACTGAACCTAGACAGAGATGGTAACAAACTGTGGAAACTTGCAAGAGCACTAAATCAAGAAAGCAACTACAACAACAATCACATCTGAAGTAAATAAAAGGAAGACATACTCATTGGAAAAGCAGACTCTCATGGGGCATTTCTCACAAGAAAAAAACTATATTGACGTCTTCAAACAAAAAAGAAAAAGACTCATGAAAAAAATGGAAGAAGTAGTTCCCTGACTGAAGACAAGAAAATCACCAGGTGCCGACACAATAACCAATGAAATGCTGGCAGGACTGAGGAGGAAAGCAAAAGGTAGACTCGTAGAAAACTTTCGGTGCGGCTGGAAAAAGAAGATAAGATACCTGAGGGAGACCTGGACAACTAACAAAACACCTGAGAAACACACAAGTCCCTTTGAGTGTAAATGCAATAGAAGAGTCATACAAATGTCATAGATACAGAAAAGAACAAATATATCCACACTGGAAGAAGTTAATATTGAAGAAGGCTGGCTATTAAGGAGGATTAAGCAGAGAAAAACTTAAGGTAGTTCGGACACATTAAAATTTGGAGAAGACCGTCTTGGAATGGTAATAATGGGGAAAAGAAAGAAAGGAAGACCAAGGTGAAGATGACAACCTATAATGTCTACTGAAGTGGTAAGGGGTGACAGAAAGTGAGAAAACGGATAAAATCTTTCATCGAGCAGTCATTTGCTATCATCAAGAGTTATCATCAAAGGAGATCCATGAGGATATGAGTAGTATATTAGGGCGTGTATCCGTCGAATTGGGGTGCCACCCCAAACAAGATGTCGGCTATAGCGTATAGAGGAAAATATAATCAATACGACGCCGCCGGCGTTGCTAGGGAAATGACGTCACATGACCAGTAGATCAATTATATCCGGCGTCGCGGTTCTGTAATTATCCAATTATTTCCCTCGGCGTTTGACGCTCAATGTTCAATATCGCTGTGAAAAGGTTTTCAAGTAAACCCTATATATTTACCTATGGTCATTTTACAATAGTAATTATTAGATTTTAGTTGGTGCAGTGTTTAAAATGATACCAAGAGCGACATATTTTCGTGGGTTCCGTCAGAGGTAAAAAAAAAACGACATAAAACGTAAGGCGTAATAATAGGTTTTAATGTGTATATCACAACAAATATTTACAACAGAGGGCCATCAAAACTATGTTGTCCTCGTCACTAAATGTCTAGTGGAGAGGTGCTTACGTTGTCTGCGTGTACTATTCTCTTAATGTAAAAGTATGAAAGCGAGTCTCTGTGCTGAGTGTAAGTATATACCGTCCCTTTTAATGTTCTAAACCCTACGTTTGTCCCACCCCTAGCCCGTTTTGTGGTGAGTACCTCTATGAAAGTGTCCCTGTCGAGTTCGTTTTGCCGTTTGTTTAGTCCCTTTGTCGATGTTTTGGAGTAATTTCCAAAACAGTGGTAAGTCTTACTGCATAAGCTAACCATACCGTGGCCCTCGTATTCTAACTTGAACAGTCCGGGAGTTCGCTTCTCGAATAATTGTCTGTCCTTACATGTCGCGCAGTCTGGTCGGGAAAAGCTAGAAATAAAGGCGGACCGATGTTCAGCACAGACTTCGGAGGGGAACCACTGGTCATATACTTCGTAAAACTCTTGTCGGAGGTTGGGTCTAACTACGTCTCTAAGGTCAGGGGCACTGAGGGCTAAGTATAAGCTGTCCGTGTCCATCTCGCACAATTCAAAATCAGACCTGTCAACTAACCTATCTAAGAAATCGTAGTAAAACTCCAACATCCTAAGTTTTGCGTACTGATATACGAAAAAGCCTATCTGCAAGGGTAAATCCCACCTGCATTCTTTTTTCACCTTCTCTACCTCCCAAAGATCGTCCGTTACGTAATCCAATTTTTTAAAGTTGGGGCTGTTTATAAATTTACCCGTCTCATCACCCTTACAATAAGTCACGGCTATATGTTTGGCTTTATTTGTTAGAGTTTTTCCGTAGGCAGCGTTCCCCAATAGCTTCATCGTCTCTGCTGTTATCGAACAAGAGTCATCCTTGTCGCCGTCTCGTCGCGCGTTAGAGACCGTATCCCCAAACGCTTTAAAACAAGTCTTGGGTTTGTACTACACTATCTGATATACTTTCGTAACTACCAGGCCATGTGCCAAGTACCATCTCAATAAAGGTGTCGCCAACAAGATTTTCTCTCCCTTGTAACTGGCTATTAACGTTCGTTGGGGCCCTGTCAGTAAGTTATGGTCTTGCGCGTAACTGCGCATGACATCACCTATATCGTCTCTGCTAACTTCTACATTCTTGAATATGGGAGTCATCTCCGAGAAATACGTCTTTAGGGACTTGGGGACCTCTATGTCGCACTCTAACAGACCGAAGCAAGTTTCGTCCCGAACTGCATCGAGTATCTGTTGTTCCGTGGGGGGTTTACGGAAGGGACTTATCTGAGGGAATTTCGCACTGACAAACTGTCTGACGGTCGGATCAGTTTTCTTTAGAAGCTGCCATTGACATTCCCACATTTCGACTACGTGAATGCTACAGTCGTTAACTAAATAGTCGCGTATTTCCTGGGTCTTTTTGTAAAGGTCTTCTAAGGGATTTCCGTTCACGGGGTTGGTCGTCATGTCTTTTGTAATGGGACAGTTGGGGTGTCCGTGAAATAAACAACCGTGGAACTGGTAGGCTGTTCTCGTCGTCTTGTCCCATCCGTCGACACTAACTCTCCCCAACTTCATCTCTTTTCCGTTATACTGCGTTTTTAAATGTATATTTTTTGTGTGCGCTACCCAGGCTAAGTATTCCCTACTCTGCCTCGTGTACATGCTAACTCTGTGAATCTTAAACTCGTCGTCATGTCCTCTAATTGTGAAAGTCCGTTGGCATTTGCTGCATCAGTGCCCAGAGGTATAAAGCGTTAGCATCGTATCCCTTGATCCCTTGCACGACCTTACCTCCTCTAATATACGTTTGACCTTTCTCGTGATGCCTGTGAAAAATTATGGACGGACCACCCACAATATTGTTCCTAATGGTTGTATGCAGCGCCTGTTCCCGTTTTGAACATAAGCTAAAGGACACGTCTGGGGGAAGTGATTTAAACAAATACTTCAAAGTCACCCCGGGACCGAAATCGCGTCTTTAAACATGTCTACTCCTAACTTTTTATAAAACTCAACTTGTTGATCTAATGCTAACAAGAAGGGACCTACGTCTTTGTTGTTGTACCACACTAAGAAATCTCTAAGAGTGGACATACCTGTACCAACCCATACTTTTTGACACTCAGCATACTCTTCCTCCGTCACGTTACAATTTTTCAATTTCGAAAAAAGGCCGAATGAGGGGGGAGTTCCGTCTCATTCAATTTTTCTAAGCCTGTGATGTATTCATAACAGAAAACCCCCTTCGTCTCTTTAATTTTATAAGCCGCGAGATACTTGCTATAGCTAAAACCTGGTGCCAAGTAGTTACATATGTCTAAAAATTTAAATTTTTCGGTTGCGAGACACATGTAATCATTATTCCTTTTGACTATGAATTTAAAGGGACCTGACCCTTCCCCGTGGTTATCTTCGTCATCAACAACGTCAGTGTCATCGGCAGACTTTTTATGGTTCTTAATGAAATAAGACACCAAGTAAGGCTTTATGACGTTAACGTCATACTTGCCTGAGTTGAACCCGATAACAGGGAGTTCATGTAAATAGTCGTACAGTCTGTTCATTAGCTCTTTCTTATCCCCCAGTTGGTCAAACACCGGTTTAAATTTACGATATAAAATATCGTGGCTTCGTCCGAGATACGCCCGAGATAAGCGAGCATATCGTCAACCAGCTTCTGAGGGTCCCCTTCTGTAACGAAACAGACAGGCTTCTCGTACCCGGGAACGTTCGAAGCCACCGAACACGACAGAGGTACGTGTCGGGCCGTAAACTTGGTCATGTTAGTGCCCGGTGTATCTGCTCCTTCAAAATAAGATTCGTAGTCAAAAGTGGCCCTGTACGGATAAACAAAGGTAGTATCTACTTCTATGCCCAGATCCGCGATCACTTCCCAGACAGTTGCCGGAGGATTGTACATCCCGCCCGTATACACATCTTTAGTAACCCCACCCGTACAATTTTTAGAATGTCTTTCCATCCTCTCAAATAAGTGCCAAAGTTTCCCACATTTGTCACAAGCTATCGCGTTGGTCGCCTTATCTATATTTTTAATAAACATGAAATGGTTTTCAAAAATTAACAGGGGCAAAGTGTCTTTACAACAAGTACTACCACGCAAAACCGGGACTAGGACCTCGCTAGCAAACTCGAAAATGTCAATATTAATTTTGAAACATTTCTCCAGGTCCGCCATTTCGAATAACTGTACTCCAGAGAAATTATCTAGTGAAGGTAACCCTTTATATTTCTGCCACTGACGCGCGAGTTGTCGTGTCTGCGCCCTATTGTCCCGTAGGTGAGGGTTTCTAAAGACAGCTAAACAGCGGAAAAGCAAAAGTTGTCTGTGTATGGTTTTCCACTTGAATCGTGCTGGAGTGTGTTTATGAATTTATTGTTCGTAATATGTAGTGGGAGATCTATAGTGCATCCTATCGGGTATTCGTTCAAATGATAGACGTAGAAACTAGTGGCTGGAACTATCTCGCAGAAATATTTTGTATTAGGCCTAGATTTAAGAGCTGTCTTTACTATGTCGTGTTCAGTCAAGTCTCTTACAAAACTGTCAAAGTCCCGTCTTTTATTTATTAACTGCGGCGTGTCTAGTACAGTGGCATTGTTATTTGAAGCGTGGTAGAACCGTAACTCGTTTGTTTCTTTGTGTCTAAGGATGGTGTGGTGTGAATAATTTATTTTGAAACGTTTTGTCTGACTGTTAAAAAGATCGTGTAGTTTGGAGGCCCAGTTAATAGGGTGTATTGTAGTGGGAGGGTGGAAAATGTATATGTAGATAAATGGTTGTTTATGTTTTGGTGCGTCCTAAGGGCCCCCAATTATCACAATATATAGCTCTAACATCGTCCATCAGCTCATGTAAACTGTCTTTTTCGTCGCTGAAGTCTCTATGCTGTGGCGTTGGTATTTTCCTCGACGGTGGGATGGTCCGTGAGCCAGACTCCAGTTCTTCGTCGTCTAAAAACTCGGCTGCTACAACAGGTGGGGACTCCCCGTGTTCGGGGACATCTGAAAGAGCCGGTCGTTTGGTGGACGAACGCACTGCCTCATCATCATATGACGCCTTTCGCTTGCGAGAGGGGTCACTGGAGTGGACAATTTTCATATGCCTCTTCAGGTGGTCTCTGCGAGACGCGAGTTTCCCGCAGATTGGACATGTGATAATATTTTGTTCGTGCACTGTAGTTTCGTGACGAACGAGGCTCCGATGTTTGGTAAAACCTCGCCCGCATTGTGAACATATATAAGTGTGCTTGAAGGCAGCAGGACCCACTCGACAGGGCATTTTGTTAGACATCTGAAACGAAAAGAAAAACCCACTACAATGGACGAGGCAGTGGAAATAGCAATGTGTATAGTACATACTAACGAATCACCTCTAAGAAGGTTGGTTATTGACTTTTCGAACAAGCACGCTGAGCTTTTCACCACCCTGTGTAATTTCATAAATCCACATTATAGCTATCAATCGTTCGTGAGCATTGCCGACCAAGTTTTTGAAGATGGTATAAACTGGGGGCGAATCGTAGCCGTTTTTTCGCTCGGATACATTCTTGGCAAAAACATTGAAGAAAAGTTATGTAACGTAGACTACGATGTACACCTACTTCAAGAAAATTTGCTCGGAATGTAGGGCAGTACATTGGACACAAACTAGGACCTTGGATGCAAGGTTTTGTTAAGAACGCATTAAAAAGATAATAAAACTGAGTCGACTTACTGTTATTTTGTATCCTAATCTCGATAGACCCACAAAGTCACCTAATTTCGATGTACATATGAGAACCCCAGTAATCGTGAATCGAGAGTTATATAGCTGGTTTGCGTGCTGTGTTTGCGCCAATCACACCAACCGCAGCGCATCACGTGATATGCTTAATTAAAGTAGCTAATTTTAACCAATAGGAGGTAAAAATAGTAACTTAAGTAATTTTCAAAAATTGCGCCAACGTACGCAGAGCATCACGGGACATATTGTACATAGATGAAAAAAAAACATACTAAGATAATGGCTTTTTCATACTTTTATTAACACTTATACGAACAACATCTACAATATCTCTTTTCCACTAGCAGTCTGTGGAGGTAGAATGAGATGGCGCGGTCTTTTTCTAGGGTCTCTCTCGACGGGTTTTCTAGGTAAGGCGATAGCTGGTATAGGTTGTAAGGTAGGACCTGTAGTCTCTCGTGAGACTAACCGTTCAGATCTTTTAGACGCTGGGTCTTCGGTCCTACGCTGCCTTTTGGTGGCTACAGGTATGTGGGCTGGAAAAAGTTTTTTATCGGCTTGTGAATTAGTCAAACTTTCCAGGCGGCTAAATTCAGCTAGGATTTGGGGCTTCAGCTCCATCAACTGTTCACACTCGACTCTATTCAGTGACAGGCCGCCTTGTGTTGGAAATTTCAAATCTGACTCTCCGAAGAAACGACGCAAATGCAGCATTGGAGTACCTTTATACAATGAGACAGACGCGACTTTTAATCCGCCACCAAGAGGTTTATTCATCTCTCCTGCTGGGGATAAGTATATCCAGTTTGTGGGAACTGAAGTCATCTCGATACGAACCGCGCGGAATACGAATGTGTGACCGTGAGCATATTTATATACCTAGGTAGCTCTTATGACGTAATGTCTATTTTTAGACGACATGTCTAGACTTGTATATCCAGGGTCTCAGTAAGCGCCATACGAGGCGATCGTTAACGTGTTGTCTCGTCGTAAACGGAGCTAAAACTCGACGCATGCTCCCACCGCGACATTTTATTAAAATAAAATATATAACGAACAGACCACAAGTACTACTAAGAATGTCTTGTAGAGGACGCGGGTTGTAGATACACGGTCTGTCAGAGTTACGTTCTATGAACTTTACGATGTCTGCGTGGAAAGGAGGAAGACCGAAGGAGTCAAAATATTCAAAGCTGCCTAAGCCGTTGTAATATAGACCGATCCAATGCATCCCGGTCTCCAGCTTGGATCAACGTTCACGACAAACGCCGCTGCCTTGTAACGATTGATACGAGGGGGTAGTTGATCGCGCGCCAAAACTTTGACTCCCGTTCGCCGAACAAAAATGTCAGTTAAAAGTATCTCGAGTATTTCTTGAGTATTCATTACGAAGCGTAGTCTGTTATGACTTGACGGGTCTTCGATATTTCCAAGATTGAGTCGTTTTCAGCGTAGATGATTACTTGAAAGGGTTCGGGTGTAGCTGCGGAGAATTTAAGTTCAACTGACATTGGTCCAGATCTAGCCATCTCGAACTGGTCACCGTCCAGCAGACTTGGGCTCAAATCAAAGCGTACAGGTTGTACGCCGTTTTTAAAACTGTCTGTAGTCGATGCCGTTGCCGCGTCTTACCGATTAGACTCATAGCTAGATTAGTCCCGAAAAAAGCTCTCACGTATTGATTGTGTTCGTAGTCCATGGTGAGCGGTTTACCGGTGACTGGTCTTCCGTCTACACTCACGTTCAAATATGTTAGAGCGCTGTTTTGGAAATTAAAAGGGTTGGTCCTGTACGAACCGTTAAAGGCAGTAGCGTTAATTAGTCCGACCACTACGCGAGTAGGCGTTTGGCTTAGGAACAAATTGTCTTGTATGTGGGAGAGCATACCTTTGGGGATCGAAAATGTCTTTATAGTAATGCGTTTTATCGGGTATTTGGCGTTTTTTCATTAAGCTTTCTCGTGGGCTAGAGATATCGCCGGATTTAATTTGGCTTTACGAATCACAAGGACGGCCTGCGTTATTACGGATTTATAACTGCCGACCGGATCGTTAGCTATGATGTTGAACACGTCTTTCGAGGGTGTAAGTTTGACTTTGACATCCACGCCGTTCAGCATGTAACGATCCTGGACAAAAATATCCGAGTGCAGTCGACCCATCATGTCGAGTTCTTTACTAGCGCTGGCTAACTTGCGCCGAATTTTTAGTCCGCCGTTCAAGTCGCCTTGAGTCTCGTCGATATGGTTAGATGTATCGCTGTAGAAAAGAGCAGCTGTTAGGTGACCTTTTTTCGCTTCTTCGCCGTAATTTAATGTGGCTTCTAGGTACGCTCTATACGGATACGTATTTTCGCTAGGCGTGATCAGTGTATCGTTGAGGGACACATCCACCTGGGAGAATAAAGAGTGCAAAAAATAATTGACGGGGGTCACCTCCACATCGGCGGGTAGGTTGCTGCCGTCCGCTAACGTGACCTTGGCTCGCACGTGCAGAAAGGTATTAAACAGGTCTAAGTACTCCTCGCTGTTTCCGGAAATCGCAAATTCTATAGGAGTCCCCTGTGATATGGACGCTAAGGGGTGAATTTCGACAAACTGACCTCTCTTCCACTGCTTTGCGTCGGCGGCACGCTAAACAGATCTAGTCCAGAATGCAGACATTCGCACGAGTTGGGGTGAACGAGAGCCATCCTTAGGCAAAGATATCCGAGTACGTCTTGGCCTTCTTGTGAACCCGACGACGTCCGACGGACCGTTTTATCCTTTTAGTTAACGGTTCACCGGGAGGGGCGGCTATCGCCTTTCTCCTAATGCCGCTACCCGATTGGTTGCCCGCGATGTGCTGGACTGCACCCTGCAGTAGACGGTGTCCGGCCTCTTTAGCGTGTTCTTTAAATGATTCACCGACATTTTTTCCAGCTAGCGCGTCTTGGGCGACTTGTAGCCCGGTACCAATACCTTCTCTTAGAAGAGCTTTACCACCCGTCTTCAACCACGGGAGAATCGTTCTCCCTAGACCACTAAAAAACTGCCGAGTCCACGACCGCGTTGACTTCTACCGCCGACAAAAACCGGAAGTCCGTGCCCAGCCTGATTGCAGTAAAAGTCTTCGTATATTTTGGCATTTCTGCGTAACGGAACGTGTCTAACCATCTTCTATTCAAATTCTAAATGTCTCCTGGTTCGAAAATGTAACGTCAGCACCGAAGTCCCGCGCTTGAATGGGATCGTTTTTCCCCTGTCGGTGGTTAAAAGCACTTCCACCGTGTCAAAAGAGAATCTACTCAACGGGACGTAGTGCGCTTTATCGTAGACGCGAAACACCGGCGTCGAGCCCCTGTCCATTATAGGTATAGCACGTAACAAGGGAACCATTACATCGCCGACTGGTCTGGAGGCTACGAGATCGCAGTAAACGAAAACGTTTCTTAAGTCGCTGTCCATTTTTACCCCAGGTTCCCCCTCTACTACAGAGGTTTCCACTTCACTTGCGTGCGACGCGGGGAGTCTAAGGAGCTCTGTTAACATATCACTTATTATAACTTCACAACCCTCTTCGTTTAGGTTGAACGAGACCTTATTCGCTGCCCGTTCCCACAAGAACCGGACAGGCACCGGACCTCCTTTCGTCATTACTAACACCTGATTATTCAGCTGATTGAGAACTAAGTCGGGTGAAGCGTACAGACCCGGCGGAACCGTCCATACTGCGGGTGGTTTACCTTTACCGGGAAGGTATTGTATCCAGGCTTCGCCCTCTAGAACGTTAAAATAAGTATTGGGTATTTGAACTTCGACCAGGCCAACTTCGTATTGCTGACTCAGGTCGAATGTTTGCGGCAGTTTTACGAAAAAGTGACCAGCGTGGTTATCTGGATATACGTTCTCCGATGCGTTGCTAGGTAGCGTCACGTAAAAACTCATTTTAGCTTGGGATTGGGCAACATGTAACCTAGACAGCTAGACAATAGGACGATCCAGAGCTTTCCCTCGTGTTCGTCACCACCTCCGCGCGTTAGATTGAATAACGACACTCCGATGACGACGTATATAATCAACATCTGACAGACGACACCGGGAGGCGGAAGTAGTTTACCGAACCAGCGCGAGAACCCCTCTCCTTCAAACGTTTCCACTTTTTCCGCTTCATCCATCGTATCTGGATATGTGACCGGCGGGTATCCAACTGTTGAATGGTTCGGGATAACCGAACCACTTGACTAAATACTCTTTAGCCCCGCCTACCTTTCGTTCTCGCTTTATACTTTCAATTCGATACACTTGTTTGTCACCAACTTTTTGGACCTCTTCGGAATAAAACGACCCTTTGAGTTCTTCGCCTGTGTAGTCTTTAAGTCTGTACGTTATCGGGGTTGTCTTGTTTACCCGACTGATTGTGAACAATTCTTCTGTCCAGGCCGGGGTATACCCTTTCTTAAACGGTTGCTTGCTTGAGCTATTCTAACTATATCCCCTTCTATAAACTGCGGTTTCCTAGGTAAAACTTGGGACGAATATAGCGTATTCCATACTTCCTCCTGATTACTCACGTTAACCTCTACCGGAGCCATACGAATGCTCCTGTGATACGAGTAATTGTAGTTTTTGACCAAGCGTTTTAACACGTGTATATAGCGAAAGCGGTTTGTTTTGGTAAAGTATCGCCACATCTTTTCTTTTAGGGTACGGTTGAAACGCTCCACTATGGAAGCTTTCACGTCCTCGTTCTCAGTGGTAAAGAAATGCACGTTTTCAGTGTTAAGAAACTTCAGGAAGGTCTTGTTGACAAATTCCGAACCTTTGTCCGTTTGAAAATTTATCGGTTTGCGCTCGGAGAAAATTTGACGGACCGCTTTAGCTAGGTTTTTCCCAGTCTTTGCTTTGATAGCGATAGCCCAAGCGTATTTACTAAACACGTCTATACACGTCACCAAATAGGTGAATCCGTCGTTGTGGTTTCCTAACTGTTTCAGATCTATCAGATCGGCTTGAAATTGTTGATTTAGACCGCCTGTTACGGTCGCACGCCTCTTAAATTGGCGTCGGACTGGTTTATGAAGAGTATAGGTGTCTTGATGACGTAGCCATTCTTTAATTTCTTTAGCTTTAATTCTCGTACTACGCTGAAAGGCGGTTGCACCAGCATACGCTCCAGGCCGACTCGGGTCGTAATAGTGTTTTTTTTAGGGCCATTTATCCCACTTTTTTGGGGTCGGGATTTTCGAATTTTTTTTTTTCCGGAGATAATACGACGGTGGTTCGACATCTGGCTTCAACTGATGACCTAAGGGTTTTTCTTCGTCTTTAAGTATCGGCGCCACAGGTTGGGGGTCGCTAGGTTGGAGTGGTTGCTTGACATCCACGAAACCTAGTGGCTTTTGTCTATACTGCTCGAGACGCCCCAAATACCGCTGCAACGTTTGTTGGTATACTCTGGCTTTATCACGCGGCTCCAAATCTTCCATTTCCATAATCTGCTGCATTCGACTGTCCAAATCTCTTAAGCTATCGCTGACCGGCTCTGGTGGTAGATATTGTCTAGTAGACTCTAACAGACGAGGGTCTACCAAAATCATTTTCTTCGCCATGGTTAAACGCCTAGAATTCCTGTCAGAACTTTTACGATAGGCCCCAAGAGCGCGCCTATGAAGCCACCTCGTTGTAAGATCTCTTTACGCCGTTTGTTGGACGTCTTCTTTAAGATAAGCTCTCTCAGGTTGTGTTTGTACCGTCGTAACTGTCTCTTCTGAGCCACCGTGAGCGGGACATTGCCTTTTAATATATTATGGCAGCATTCGCAAAGCGTGGTTACTAGTTCTGGCGACGCCGTTTTCATTATAGCTTTGACCGCCGCCGGGTTAGCCCTGCTTAGGAATTGTAACATTTCGCCGTGACGTTTCACCTTGGTTGCCATGTTATTTGGGAACGTAGACCACTTGTTTCCCTGTGCTAAAAATGTTCGTGCGTATTCTCAAGTGGTCTGGTGTTTCCTGACGGAGGTCGAGTAGCAAATAACCGTGTGGAACGGCAGTAGCATCTTTAAAAGCTTCCTGTACGTACGACACCTTCCCTGGATACATCTGCTTGGCCAAATTGGTAATCTGCGAACCGTCTCGCGGGTTTTTGAACAGTACTATGTAATGCGAATTGAGACTTATGGTAGTGAGCTCCTTATTTCTGTCGAAAATATTTTGTACTATATATAGTACGCTGACGTTGCGGTGGTGGCTGCCTTTAGTAAATAGTTTTGTGACTCTGGCGTCCGTCTCGGACATTAGGTCATCGAGGACAAGCAAACGCCGTTTCTCACCTCGCCATTGCTCCATGTCGGGAAGGCCTTCGTTAAAACTCACCCCTCTCATTTCTTCGTAGATTGGCTGCCATTCGCCGTATGACCATATAATTTCTTCTGGGACGGGATCTACCATGTTATGCATATTGTCCAAAAACTTTCGCACGAACACGGTCTTACCACTTCCTGTGGGACCAGCGACAAGAGCCGTAAAGGGATGGTGCCACCGCGGATCCATTGTTGATAATGACGTACTGTACGCCAGAGCTCTTCTTATATTTTTAGTCAACATAAAGTAAGCGGCGCGCGCCGAGGGAAATAATTGGATAATTACAGAACCGCGACGCCGGATATAATTGATCTACTGGTCATGTGACGTCATTTCCCTAGCAACGCCGGCGGCGTCGTATTGATTATATTTTCCTCTATACGCTATAGCCGACATCTTGTTTGGGGTGGCACCCCAATTCGACGGATACACGCCCTAATATACTACTGATATGGTAGAGACTTTAGGGGAGAGTGCCCCTTTTCACAGCACAGTGAAGAAATTGGCAGCTGAATTCAAACATGGAAGGGGGAGTCTGGAAGATGGTCCCCATCCAAGAAGACCAAGAACGGTAACAACTGATGAAACCACCGGCAGAATCCATGACATGATAATGGAGGATCGACGACTAACTGAGCGATACATTGCTACTGAGTTGGGCATCTCCCAGGAACGTGTTCATGCCTTTTTTTCACAATGATCTTCAGATCACAAAGGTCTCTGCTCGATGGGTCCTGAAACGTCTTGGAGCTGATCACAAACGACAGCGTCTCAACATGTCAAGAGACAATCTTGGGCATTTTTCTGCAGATCCTGAAATGTTTCTTCAGGAATTTGTGACTGTGGATGAGACTTGGGTTCCAAAAAGCATGGAAGATAATATACATCCTTGTTTCACGCCTGTTTCACTCTGGAACCATTTCCTCATTCCTTCTTCTATCTTGACTGCACAGACATATCCGTTGTAGAGATCTCTAATGATATTGATAATTTTAGATGGTATTCCGTATAGTCTTAAAATTATTCACAATTATTCTATTATTCTCTGTGTATGCTATCAAATGCCTTTTTAAAGTGTATAACATTTCAGGATTAATGGTTTTTGCTTTTCAATATGTTTTCAAGTATTATTCTTCCATCTTTCTATATTTTCCTCTGTCTCTGTCAAGGTATTCCCCATCTTGTCACAAATTACATTTAGCTTAGGTGTGTCATTCTTCGTCAATGTCTTCATTTCTTTAAACATTTCACTATCACTTTTGATGTCCTTCTGTTCTTTCACAACAATCTTGTATGTATTTTTTTTTGTCTTTCATATGTTTCTTCGTACTTATTTTGTTAAAGATTTATATTCCTTTTTGTTGTTTTCGTCACTTTCCGTTTTGACTTCATTTCTCTTCGTTGTTTTATCAGTTCTAGTGTGCCTGCTATAATCCATCCATTCGTTTGTGTTTTCTTTACTGAAACTACGTCTTTAGCTGTTGTTATTAAGATATGTCTGGCCTGTGTAGCCAATTCATCTTGTGTCATATCCTCCTGTACAGCCATCAGGATTTCAAAACAGTTATTTACTTCTAAAACGTATTGTTCTAGTATTTTATAAGATCAAAGCGGAGTGGTCTTGATCCCCTAACTGTCTTGTTTATCGTTATTTTCATGTCTTCTATTAATAACTCGTAACTGACAACAGTTGAAAAATGGATGGTCGAACAGCAGACTAAATATGGTACATCAACAACAGATCTGATGTAGTACATCGGTTTTCATTACTTTCTCCTTTCAGAGTTTACATTTCTAACTGAGCCTCACTCAGACTGGTCAAGATCATGGAGAATGTTTATTGCTGCCATTGAGATTCTTCCTCTGCTGTTGATGGTCTGCTAATAATACCTCATCAAACAGCACATTAATTCTCGAAGGTGCAGTAGACTTTTATGTTTTGTGTTTAACATAGATCTGAATGCATTTAGACTATATAATGTACAGTCTTGGTACATTTTATATACATTATACAATAACTAGAGCACTGGTTCCCAAACTGTGGTCCAAGGATCCCTTCGATCCACAAAGGGTCAGATGGTGGTCCATAAAGCCCAGTATAGATTTTATGTAATGCTAAAAATGTGTGATTCTGAATTCATATAAAGTACTGAGGAAGTTTATAGAAGCTGTATAGGGTCCTCTGTGGTACCTTATCATGGACTTTTATGAAATAGTTTGAGAACCACTGAACTGAGCATAGGTGTTGTATCATTTGAACAGGAAGATAACTTATATCAATGTAGTGACCATTTTCTGTCACAGATGTCTATTGTCTGGATAAATTGTGCAGTTTTTAGGAGGTCATACATTGCAGTGTAAAACTAAAGACATCAGTGTTTGTGTTCAGAGGCAACAACTGTGTTAAGAACACACTTGTGTTAACATAGTCTTTGTGAAACAGGGAACATCAGATCTGACTGTTTAAAAACACTCTCACTTGCTCCTTTAGCCAATACGTCTGTAGCAATCAACACTGCTTGTTATTATTATTGTTATTGTTATAAAGTATAATGTCATCCTCTTGTAAGACATACTTTTTAGGGAGCAGAGTTTTCTGTAAAAGAAAGAGGGAACATAAAATTGAGAAATCCGCCAGTAGCCTCTTGTCTGTTATAGGAGTGTCAGATAACTCAGACAAAATGCTATGTACGCTAAGAAAACCCACTCGCCTGTGGGAAAAATGACAAACACAAAATAGATAGAAGTTCCTCCAGCTTTTGACATTGCACACCCATCAATAGGTGGAGCTGGTCGTGATGGTGGATGGATAGAGATCACCTGATAAAGACACAGAGATCACCTTCGGGGTTGGGGAAAGTCTGATGGAAATCCACGAGTCCAGGACGTGACAAACCTATGGGTCTGTACAACAGTGGCTATCAGAATGAGCCAAACAAAGCAGCCAGCAGACTATAGGTGGCGGGGAATGAGCAACATTGAAGCACCATCAGATCCCTCATCCCAAAGTTGATGTGTCTCCGTGAAACTGTCTCAAAGCTGTCAGGTGGGCTGGTGTTGCACTCGGGACCTGATCTCTGCTTCTCACTGGAAAGGTCTCCTGGGTATGAAAGAAAGGCTTAGGACAAAACCCCGAATATGAATATGTCAGAAACATAAAGAAAACCATACGAGCCCAGAGCAAGAAATCATCCACGGGGGGTGGGGGGTACACTAAACATTCTTTAAATCAACATTTCTGGATTTAGGCCAAAAGCCTCAGAATTAAGCAGACAGATGAAAAAAGTCAACATCCATATTGCGATCATACAAGGAAAAGATCGCTCAGTGCCTGGATACATCATGTACACATGTGAATGTGGTAAATGCAGGGCTATTGCCACACTCTTGAGAAATAACATTCAATGAGAAGTTAAAAACAGAAAATGCAATGAGTATGATATCCAAGAAATAACAGTACGGCATGATGGACTGTGGTACACTCTGTATAATGTTTATTGTTCCCCAAATTCTAAAAGTCAAATCAACATACACTGCACAGACATGCAGAAAACTATCCTTGCAGGAGATTTTAATGCACATCTATCATCACTAGGATACAAAGACCGAAACCAAATGGGAAACAACATTGATGAGTAATGCAACACCAGCAACATGATAATATTGCAAGACTCCTCCTCCCCAACAACACTCCTCTACATCATCCACTGGATGCACATACAGACCTGACCTCGCCATTGTCTCAGCAGACATCCACAACGATTGTACTCTCAGAGTGCTTGATGACATAGGTAGTGACCATCACCCCATCCTACTACAAATCTCTCACACACTAAACCAAAGACTACACAAAACTCCTCACTGGAATTATAGAAAACCAGATTTGTTTGGAAAAAATTCAGAACACAAATAGACGAAAAGCTATAAAAAATAAATGACAACACAAACATCAAGACACTCTCCACCAACATAATCTAAACCATACTTGGAGTAGTCTACCAAACAATCCCCCGACGATACAGAAAGAAATACAGCCCATTCTGAGCATAATCACTGGAAGACTTAGTCAAAAAGAGAACAGCAGCCAGGAAGAATGCAGAGAAAAACCCTACTCCAGAAAACAGAATAGAGTACAATAAAATAACAGCTAAGGTAAGACTTAAAAAAAACAAGCAAAGAAAGAGAAGTTGTTCAGTACATGCAGCAATCTTAACCTCAGAACTGAAGGAAAGAAGGCTTGGAAACTCTTAGATAACATGTCAGAAAAAAAAAACAGACTAACACTAAGGCAATGCAAATCTCTGGTCGAGTCCTCTTAAGTGACTCAGACAATGCCGGTACCTTTAACAAATTCTTCACTACCACCAACAAATCCTCCAACAGGAAAGTATTTGACAAGGCGCTGGGAAAAGTTCTGAGAAGTAAAGAGAAATCTTGCTCAGCAGATATTTCATTTTTTGAAGAAAACTTTACCATCCATGAACTTGAGAGCTATGGGTAAGCTACAACTAAGAAAAACACCAGGACCAGACAAAATATCAAACGAAATGATCCTTCATCTGGGGCCTGTAGGAAAGTCCACATTGCTCAACTTCATTAACAAGACCTGGCAAAGTGGAGTACTACCAAAATCTTGGAAGTCAGCCATAGTTAGACCTATCCTGAAAAAAGGAAAACCAGAAGATGACCTAAAAGCATTAGACCAATCTCACTGACTTCCAACATTGATAAGCTAGCAGAACGAATGCTTAACAAAAGGCTGTACTGGTGGTTGGAATCCTTGAGGTCCCTCAATAACTTCCATGTAGAATTCTGCAAAGGACCAAGAACCGGAGACAAGCTATTTCGTCTCACTTAAAGTGTAAAAGACAGTTTTTAACACAAGAGAAACTCTGTAACTGTCTTTGTAGACTTCCAGCAGGCTTATGACAGGGTCTGTCTTTGTAGACTTCCAGCAGGCTTATGACAGGGTCTGTCTGTGTAGACTTCCAGCAGGCTTATGACAGGGTCTGTCTGTGTAGACTTCCAGCAGTCTTATGACAGGGTCTGTCTTTGTAGACTTCCAGCAGGCTTATGACAGGGTCTGTCTGTGTAGACTTCCAGCAGGCTTATGACAGGGTCTGTCTGTGTAGACTTCCAGCAGGCTTATGACAGGGTCTGTCTGTGTAGACTTCCAGCAGGCTTATGACAGGGTCTGTCTGTGTAGACTTCCAGCAGTCTTATGACAGGGTCTGTCTGTGTAGACTTCCAGCAGGCTTATGACAGGGTCTGGCGAAAAGGCCTAAAGATGCAGAATATGGACATACATTGAAAAATGTATCAATGGGTTAAAAACTACCTGAGTAACAGGAAAATACAAACTCATGTCAATAACAGACTGTCAAACACATACACCCTGGAGGAAGGTCTACCACAAAGTTCTGTTCTTACCTGCGTCTTGTTCCTAATCTTTATAAAT
>CM019699.1:561393-563893 GCA_009760885.1 Achatina immaculata
TTAATTCTTTTACTAAATTTAATTATTTTTTGTTTTGAAACCTTTTATACATTTATGCATCTGTGCATTTTGCACCTGAAAACACTAATGATTAAATATTAAATTTTATTGAACCTTCAATATTTTCTTTTTTCCATCAATTCTTATAACTCTTTTACTTCTTCCAATGTTCTACAATGTTTAGACTTTAGATTTCTTTGAAACAAACACACACTAAACCTCTGATATTATTTCTATATACCAGTTTATGCCTTAAAATATGTATACATTTCTTATATAGCGAAATAATTTAAAAATAAAAAAATATATATAAACGAATAGTAGGCTAGAAAGGCAGACAAACAGACAGACGGATAGATAAATAAACATACATATATACAGAGATGGAGAAACAGAGGTATACAAACAGTGTCCGACAGACAGACAGGCAGATGGATTGAAGAATGAATGAATGATTGTATCAATAAATAAATGGACGGATGGATGGATGGACGGATGGATGGATGCATGGATGGATGGATGGATGGATGGATGGATGGATGGATGGATGGATGGATGGATGGATGGATGGATGGATGGATGGATGGATGGATGGATGGAACATTTTCTTAAAAATGTATGTCAATAAGTTTGATTTAATAAATTTCTTTTGACGCATTTTTATAGATTGTAAGTGTATTTCTTTTCAGCCCATACACTGTTTCAGATACTGTTTCAGCAGAAAAATATTGTCAGAAATGGTCCCTATAAAAACGATAGTAACTCGTTCAGTAAAAGTAAGATATCAGGTCTGACAAGAAAACTGCAAAGAAACCAAAGCGGTTATAGAGGTAACGTTAAGCAAAGGGCTAGCAAATGATTTATTCATTGAACCTAGAAAAGAACTATAATTCTAATATTTTCATTTTTTTCATGAAAACCATATATGGTAAAATAAATCTTTCAACATATTCCAGCGTTACATGAATTTTTATTAGTATTTAAAAAATCTAATATTTTATACTTTACAACTCGAAGTAATAAAGAAAAATGAAGAATGACTTTATTTTGAAAATATACTTGGAAGAGAAATATTAATGTGCACAAAAAACATGAAATACTACAACTATTCATTGACAAAATAATAAAAACATACAGTTAAAAATATATAGGTAGCTGGGGATACAGAAAAAAGAAACAACTACAAACAGAGGCTGATAGTGGACACGAGGTATATAGACAAGTAGAAAAGAAACTAAAGGTTAGACAAATAGAAATATAGACAAGCAAATAGAAAGATAGATAGGCCGATACACACATGTACAGACATATACAGATAGATAAATAGATACATACATACATAAATACATACATACATACATATATAAATCCATAGCCAGATAGATAGATAAGTAGATAGATAGATAGCTAGATAGATAGATAAATAGATAGATAGATAGATAGATTGATAGATATATGGATTAGATAGATAGATAGATAGATAGACAGATATATAGATAGATAGATAGATAGATAGATAGATAGATAGATAGATAGATAGATAGATAGATAGATAGATAGTAGATAGATAGATAGCTAGATAGATAGATAGATAGATAGATAGATAGATATATATAGATAGATAGATAGATAGATAGATAGATAGATAGATAGATAGATATAGATAGATAGATAGATAGATAGATAGATAGATAGATAGATAGATAGATAGATAGATAGATAGATAGATAGATAGATAGATAGATAGAATCAAAAGGAGACCTTATGGAACACCAATATCAAAGATAGATGAATATAACTTGGTTATTTTTTTTAGAAAAAGAACCCGCTGTCTGTCGGAAAGAAACGATATAATAAAACTAGACAGATAAATGGATATATAGATATATACGTCAATTCAAACGTAAATGCATGGACATGCGGATGGATAGATGAATTAATGTATTTATGTACTAATTTAAAAATAGACTAATCGACAATTAATGTCAAATAAGATGCTATTTTTTTTTAGAAAATAATATTATCCTTTATAAATTGTCCTTAACAATTAATTCCATTAAAATTCTTAATTTAAATAAAATCATACACTATATTAATTTATCATCTTCTCTGATGGTCATTTTTAATCTTTGAAATATATCCCATATTTAGGCCGTAAGTTTGTTTCTGTAAAATATATGCCAACTCGCTTTCACTATTTCACAAAATCTTTTTTTTTGTACTTAAAAAGAAAAGTATACAACTTATGAAAAGAAATATCAGTATAGTGTAAACAGCAGTACATAAGTAAACATAAATAGTCCATAATTTAGACATTCGAGCATATAACACATAGATAGATAAATGGATAAATAGATAAATAAATAGATAGACAGACGGACAGATAGATAGATAGATAGATAAACAGACAGACAGACAGATAGATAGATAGATAGATAGATAGATAGATAGATGTATAGATAGACATATAGATAGATAGATATATAGATAGATAGATAGG
>CM019699.1:568893-598072 GCA_009760885.1 Achatina immaculata
CAGCCCCAGAACTAAATGTCAATCTAGATGAAATTAAATTGCATGAAATTGAAACAGCAGTGAATTTAATGGCTAACAACAAAGCTGCAGGTGAAGATGAAATAACAGCCGAGATGCTAAAACCTATCAGTAGTGACAACATGAGACAACTACAGAGAATGTTTAACAAGATTTGGAAAGAAGAAAAGGTCCCTTCTAATTGGAAGAAAGGAATCATTGTTAAAATACCAAAAAAGGGCAACCTTAGTGACTGTAACAACTGGAGACGAGTAATCTTAATATCAGTTGTGTCAAAAGTATTTTGCAAGGTCATTTTGAATAGACTCAAAGATATAGTGGATACTGCAATGAGAGAAGAACAAGCAGGATTTCGGAAAGGGAGAAGCTGTCTCGACCAGATCTTTACTCTCAGAATAATACTTGATGAACATATTGAAAAGCAGAAACCATTAATACTTAATTTCATAGATTTTAAGAAGGCATTTGATAGCATACACAGAGATTCATTATGGAGAATTTTATGTATATATGGAATACCATCTAAAATTGTCAACGTTATTAAGGACTTATACAATGGATATGATTGTGTAGTCAAGACAGAAGAAGGGATGAGTGAATGGTTCCAGATTGAAACAGGCGTGAAACTAGGATGTATACTGTCTCCTTTACTTTTTGGGATTACAATAGACTTCATAATGAAAAAATGCTGCACAGGTAACACAGGTATTGACTGGGTACATGGGACCCAACTAGAAGATCTTGATTTTGCTGATGACATAACTCTTATCAGTAATAATGTGAACTCCATGCAAGAAAAAACAGATTCCTGTCTTCACTGGCTAGCAAAATAGGACTTGAAATTAACAAGGACAAAACAAAAATAATGAAAATTCCCATCAATCAAAATGGAAAAATACACATAGAAGGAACAGATAATGAAGAAGTCAATCAATTTGCATACCTTGACAGCTACATAGACCAGGATGGTGACACTAGAAAGGAAGTTAGGATCAGAATTGCAAAAGCAGCATCAATCTTCAAGAATCTTGAGAACATATGGAATTCAAAAGTCAAAAACACAAAAACCAAGTTAAAACTAGTCAATTCAAATGTAATATCCACCCTCATTTATGCATGCGAAAGCTGGAAAACAACTAAAGAAATAGAAAAGAAATTAGACTCTTTTGAAAACAAATGCCTAAGGAAAATACTCGGCATCACGTGGAATGAATTCAAGAACAATGCAGAGATAAGACAGATGACTGAACAACAACCAGTTTCATGGGTGATCAGGAAAAGGAGATGGACATATGTTGGTCATTTGATGAGAAGAAATGATCAGAGATCCCGAAACAAGCTATCAAGTGGAACACAACAGGCCGAAGAAAAAGGGGCAGACCGCGTGAAACTCTGAAGAGGACATTATTAAGAGAGGCCAAGTTAACAGGCATAAAATCCTTTGATGAGGTTGAAAGAATCGCCGAAGACAGGAATAATTGGCGAACTACTTTCCGAGCCCTATGTGACGTCTAACGGCACGGGAAGGATATAAGATATATATAAGATA
Source organism: Achatina immaculata (assembly GCA_009760885.1). Taxonomy (NCBI): domain Eukaryota; kingdom Metazoa; phylum Mollusca; class Gastropoda; order Stylommatophora; family Achatinidae; genus Lissachatina; species Lissachatina immaculata. The sequence continues at coordinate 570,461 of CM019699.1, forward strand.
TAAGAATGTGCTGAAAACCATTTATGGTAAAATAAATATTTCAAAACGTTCCAGAGTAACATGAGTTTTTATTCTGGATTAAAAACTAATATTTTGTTCATTTTCAGAATTGTATACTTTACAACTCGAAGTAATAATGAACAATCAAGAATGATTTTTTATTTTGGTAATATAATTGAAAGTGACATATTAATTGTGCACAAAAATAGGAAATATTAAAAGCATTCATTGAAAGAATAATAAACATACATATTTAAAAATACATATGTAGCTAGACAGACATAAAATAAAAATAACTATATATACACGCTGATAGTGGACATGAAATATATTCATTCATTCATTCATTTGCATGTCCTTTGCTGAACTTTGCGTCCCAAGCAGCACTCCTATAGGCCTATCAGTTGTGCGCAAGATGGCCTGCTGCAGATCATCAACGATGTCTTGTAGCCATATTCGCCTTGGTCTTCCTTTCTTTCTTTTTCCTATTATTTACTCTTCCAAGACGGTCTTCTCTAGATTATCATGACGTTTATTTTTCCAAAATATTTAAGTGTTCTCTCTTTAATAGTCTTTGCTAGCCAGTCTTCTTCAATATTAAGTTCTTGTAGTACAGACATATTTGTTCTTTTTTGTGTCCATGGTATTTGAAGAACTTTTCTGTAGCATTTACATTCAAAGGCATTAATGTGTTCCTCAGATGTTTTGTTAAGTGTCCACGTCTCACAGGCATATGTTGCGATGAGAAAGATGTATGCCATTAAAACATCGTATTTTTGTGGTTTTGTCTGCTCATATCCAGATTCTTTTGTTGTTTTACTTTGTGAAGAGCAATAGATGTCCTCCTTTTAATTTCCCTCATTGTATCTCAATTACTAGTTAGTAGTGATCCAAGATATTCAAAGCTCTTGACTTCTACTTTTTCTCATTGATACATATTTCAGATGCTTTTCTTTGTCAGTTGTCATTAATTTAGTTTTATTTGCATAAATATATATAGACACGTAAAACAAACTAAAGTTACACAATAAATATAAATATAGATAAGCAGGTAGATAAATATGCAGACATGGACACATATATACAGACATATAGGCAGAGAGACAGACGGACAGAAAATCAGAGTGAAAGATAGATCAATAGATAGATAGATAGATAGATAGATAGATAGATAGATAGATAGATAGATAGATAGATAGATAGATAGATAGATAGATAGATAGATAGATAGATAGATAGATAGATAGATAGATAGATAGATAGATAGATAGATAGATAGGAAATATTAAGATAGATAGATTCTGTTCGAGTTTAATTTTTTTAATAAATTTAATTATTTTTTTGGTATTAAACTTTTTATACATTTATGCATCTATGCACTGTTCACCTGAAAACATTACTGATTAAATATTAAATTTTATAGGACCTTCGAATATTTTCTTTTTCCATTAATTCTTATAACTCTTTTGTTTCTTCCAATGTTCTACAATGTTTAGACTTTAAGTTTCTTTGAAAACAACACACACTAAACCTATGGTACTATTTCTATATACCAGTTTATGCCTTTAAATATGAGTATATTTCGTATAATACGAAATAATTTAAAAATAAAAAAAAAGACTTAGATAAACGAATAGTAGGCCAGAAAAGCAGACAAATAGAAAGACGGATAGACAAATAAACATACATATACACACAGAGAGATGGAGAAACAGAGGTATACACATATAAACAGTGTCCGACAGACAGACAGGCAGATGGATTGAAGAATGAATGAATGAATGGATCGATAAATGAAATGGATGGATGGATGGATGGATGGATGGATGGATGGATGGATGGATGGATGGATGGATGGGCGGATGGATGGGCGGATGGATGGATGGATGGATGGATGGATGGATGGATGGATGGATGGATGGATGGATGGATGGTTGGATGGATGGATGCATAGATGGATGGATGGATGGAACATTTTCTTAAAAATGTATGTCAATAAGTTTGATTTAATAAATTTCTTTTGACGCATTTTTATAGATTGTAAGTGTATTTCTTATCAGCCCATACAGTGTTTCAGATACTGTTTCAGTAGAAAAGTATTGTCAGAAATGGTCCCTATAAAAACGATAGTAACTCGTTCAGTAAAACTAAGCTGTCATGTTTGACAAGAAAACTGCAAAGAAACCAAAGTGGTTATAGAGGTAAAGTTCAGCAAAGGGCATGCAAATAATGTATTCATTGAACCTACAACAGAAATATAATTCCAATATTTTCATTTTTCACTTTCATGAAAACCACTAATGGTAAAATAGATCTTTCAACATATTCCAGCGTTACATGAATTTTTATTAGTATTAAAAAAAACAAACTAATATTTGATACTTTACAACTCCAAGTAATAAATAAAAAATCAAGAATGACTTTATTTTGAAAATATATTTGGAAGAGAAATATTAATGTGCACACACAAACATGAAATATTACAAGTATACATTGAAATAATAATAAAAATATATAATTAAAAAATGTATGTATCTGGAGATACAGAAAAAACAAATAACTAATATTACAGGCTGATAGTGGACACAAGATATACAGACAAGTGTAAAAAAAATAAAATTTAGACAAATAGAAATATAGCTAAACAGATAGATAGATAGATAGGCAGTCACACACATATAGAGACAGATAGATAGATAGATAGATAGATAGATAGATAGATAGATAGATAGATAGATAGATATATAGATATATAGATAGATAGATAGATAGATAGATAGATAGATAGATAGATAGATAGATAGATAGATAGATAGATAGATAGAAAACAGACAGACATACACAAAGTTGAGACATACACATGTTTGTATGTACAAATAAAACATGTGCACATAGACACCTACTTATATGTTCATACAAACATACATACCGATACATATATATATATATATATATATATATATATATATATACATATACCCATAGCTACATAAACATACTGATATCTACAATTTCACCTATTCATAAGTGATTATATAAAATATACACAAACTCAGTGTCATATTAGTGAAGAATATAATACATCTGCATTAGCACATATTCATTATAAGGAGGCATATAGTCAATATGAAACAGATACTGACATAGTCTGAAGTTATAAGTTGAATATTACTTATAAGCTTTACATGAGTTGGTAGGGTATTCCAAAGTTCGGCAGCTGAGTAAGAGATTCTTGTTTTTGAACATGTCGAGTTTTGGTGTTGGGAGAATACAATTGCTTAACCTTTGACTGTATGTTGGGTTAAATTTGAATAATGACCATAACTAGGGTGAGCATTGTGCGATAGAATTTTATGAATTAACTTGTCCTTGTTGAATAGAAATCTCTTCTTGAGCGGTAGAATGTCAAGATGGTTGCCTTTATCTAGATATGTGCTACGTTCTTTTAGCGAGTAAAATCTTTTTTATGTTTGATATGGAGCAACTATCTCAGATTGTGGAACAATAGTCCATATGTGTTTCTGTTTGTGATATTTAGTATATTTTCCTAGTGTTTGTGTCAAGAAAGTGTTCAATTTTGGCAAACTAGTAAACTTTTTGATCTATGAGTTTGGTTAGAATGTCTACATGACAATTCCAACTGAGATGGTTGTCACTCGCGAGACCAAGGGTATTATGTACACTAACATTCTCTATATTTAAATTTCTAGCATGGAGCTGTATTGATGTTGCTGGTGAATTTGTCAATTTCGGTCTTGTTGTAATGAGCATGGATTTTATTTTGCTGCTTTTTATGAACATTCTGTTGTTGCTGCTCCAGTTAATGAGATTGTTTGCTTCAAATTGAAGAGTGATTCAAGATTAGTACAGTCATTGTCACTAGTGTAAACTGTGCAGACGGACAAGACATAGACATTTTGAGGCAAAACATCTACTGACTATTAGAAAGAAAAGATGTACTATATTTTGTTAAGGTTGGGTGTAGTTTATAAGTTTCAAACTTTCTAACAAAGATTACATGATCAGTCATTTCAAATATTTGTCAAAGTCAACAAAGACAGCACCACACAATATATCATCATTTCTATTAGATAACCAGCATTATGTCATTTTTATGAGTACTATACGGTGGGAATGTCTGGGCATAAAACATGACTGACAATCAACAATCAAATAGTTTTCTTGCGTGTGTTGTAAGACTGTCTTTTGTATGTGTTTTTCTAGGGGTTGTGACAAAGATGATAGAATGGAACGTGCTTGAGGAATTGTTATAAATAGATAGATGGATGGATAAGTGGATGGATCATTTTCTTTAAAAAAGTATGTCAATAAATTTGTTTTAATTAATTTCTTATGACGTATTTTTATAGGCGGTAAGTGTTGTTTCTTTTCAGTCCATACAGTGCTTCAGATATTGTTCCAGTAAAAAAGGTATTATCGTCAATGTTCCCTCTAAACAGGACGGTAACTCGTTAAGTAAAATGAAACTGCCATGTCTCTCAAGAAAACTGTAAGCAACGACAGCTGTTAGGGAGTTAAAGTTCCGCAAGGGATATGCAAATGATTTATTAATTTAACTACAAAAGAACTGTAATTACAATGGTTTCATTTTTCAATGTGCTAAAAACCAATTATGGTAAAATAAATATTTCAAAACGTTCCAGAGTAACATGAGTTTTTATTCTGGATTAAAAACTAATATTTTGTTCATTTTCAGAATTGTATTTTTACAACTCGAAGTAATAATGAACAATCAAGAATGATTTTTTATTTTGGTAATATAATTGAAAGTGACATATTAATTGTGCACAAAAATAGGAAATATTAAAAGCATTCATTGAAAGAATAATAAACATACATATTTAAAAATATGTATGTAGCTAGACAGACATAAAATAAAAAATAACAGTATATACACGCTGATAGTGGACATGAAATATATTCATTCATTCATTCATTTGCATGTCCCTTGCCTAACTTTGCGTCCCAAACAGCACTCCTATAGGCCTCTCAGTTGTGCGCAAGATGGCCTGCTGCAGATCAACAACGATGCCTTGTAGCCATCTTCGCCTTGGTCTTCCTTTCTTTCTTTTTCCTATTATTTACTCTTCCAAGACGGTCTTCTCTAAATTATCATGACGTTTAATGTTTCCAAAACATTTAAGTTTTCTCTCTTTAATCCTCTTTTCTAGCCAGTCTTCTTCAATATTAAGTTCTTGTAGTATAGATATATTTGTTCTTTTTTGTGTCCATGGTATTTGAAGAACTTTTCTGTAGCATTTACATTCAAAGGCATTAATGTGTTAATCAGCTGTTTTGTTAAGTGTCCACGTCTCACAGGCATATGTTGCGATGAGAAAGATGTATGCCATTAAAACATCGTATTTTTGTGGTTTTGTCTGCTCATATCCAGATTCTTTTGTTGCTTTACTTTGTGAAGAGCAATAGATGTCCTCCTTTTAATTTTCCTCATTGTATCTCAATTACTAGTTAGTAGTGATCCAATATATTCAAAGCTCTTGGCTTCTTCAACTTTTTTCTCATTGATACATATTTCAGATGCCTTTGTTTGTCAGTTGTCATTAATTTAGTTTTCTTTGCATAAATATATAGACAATTAAAACCAACTAAAGTTACACAAACTAAATATAGATAAGCAGGTAGATAAATATGCAGACATGGACACATATATAACAGACATATAGGCAGAGAGACAGACAGACAGAAAATAAGAGTGAAAGATAGATCAATAGATAGATAGATAGATAGATAGATAGATAGATAGATAGATAGATAGATAGATAGATAGATAGATAGATAGATAGATAGATAGATAGATAGATAGATAGATAGATAGATAGATAGATAGATAGATTCTGTTGGAGTTTTATTCTTTTACTAAATGTTATTATTTTTTTGGTATTAAACTTTTTATACATTTATGCATCTGTGCATTGTTCACCTGAAAACGCTATTGATTAAATATTAAATTTTATAGGATCTTCGAATATTTTCTTTTTCCATTAATTCTTATAACTCTTTTGTTTCTTCCAATGTTCTACAATGTGTAGACTTTAAGTTTCTTTGAAAAAAACACACACTAAACCTCTGGTACTATTTCTATATACCAGTTTATGCCTTTAAATATGTGTATATTTCTTATAATACGAAATATTTTAAAAATAAAAAAAGACTTAGATAAACGAATAGTAGGCCAGAAAAGCAGACAAACAGACAGACGGATAGACAAATAAACATACATATACACACAGAGAGATGGAGAAACAGAGGTATACACATATAAACAGTGTCCGACAGACAGACAGGCAGATGGATTGAAGAATGAATGAATGATTGGATCGATAAATGAAATGTACGGATGGATGGATGGATGGATGGATGGATGGATGGATGGATGGATGGATGGATGGATGGATGGATGGATGGATGGATGGGCGGATGGATGGATGTATGGATGGATGGATGGATGGATGGATTAATGGATGGATGGATGGATGGATGGATGGATAAATGGATGGATGTATGGAACATTATCTTAAAAATGTATGTCAATAATTTTGATTTAATAAATTTCTTTTGACGCATTTTTATAGATTGTAAGTGTATTTCTTATCAGCCCATACATTGTTTCAGATACTGTTTCAGTAGAAAAGTATTGTCAGAAATGGTCCCTATAAAAACGATAGTAACTCGTTCAGTAAAACTAAGTTGTCATGTTTGACAAGAAAACTGCAAAGAAACCAAAGTGGTTATAGAGGTAAAGTTCAGCAAAGGGCATGCAAATAATGTATTCATTGAACCTACAACAGAAATATAATTTCAATATTTTCATTGTTTAATTACTTGAAAACCACTTATGGTAAAATAAATATTTCAAGATGTTCCAGCGTTCTATGGATTTTTATTAGTATTAAAAAAAAACTAATATTTTTTACTTTACAACTCGAAGTAATAAATAAAAAAAATCAAGAATGACTTTATTTTTAAAATATATTTGGAAGAGAAATATTAATGTGCACATAAACATGAAATATTACAAATATTCATTGAAAGAATAATAAAAATATATAATTAAAAAATATATGTAGCTGGAGATACAGAAAAAAACAAATAACTAAAAATACAGGCTGATAGTATACACGAGATATGTAGACAAGTGTAAAAAAAAATAAAAGTTAGACAAATAGAAATATAGCTAAACAGATAGATAGATAGGCAGACACACACATATAGAGACAGATAGATAGATAGATAGATAGATAGATAGATAGATAGATAGATAGATAGATAGATAGATAGATAGATAGATAGATAGATAGATAGATAGATAGATAGATAGATAGACAGACAGAAAGACAGACAAACAGATAGATAGATAGATAGATAGATAGATAGATAGATAGATAGATAGACAGACAGACAGAAAGACAGACAAACAGATAGATAGATAGATAGATAGATAGATAGATAGATAGATAGATAGATAGATAGATAGATAGATAGATAGATAGATAGATAGATATAACCAAAAGAAGACCCTTATGGAGCACTATTGTCAAAGATAGATGAATCTGAATTCGGTACTTTTTTAAAAAAACAACCCGCTGTCTGTCGGAAAGAAACGTATATTAAACTAGAGAGATATAGATATATACGTCAATTCAAACGTAAATGCGTGAACATACAAATGGATGAGTGAATTAATGTATATATTTAGGAATTTAGACTAAAAGACAGTTAATTTCAAATGGCGTGATATTTATTTAGAAAATAAAATTATCTTTTATAATTTGTCCTTCAAAATTACTTCGATTAAAATTCTAAATTTAAGTAAAATCATCCAATATATTAATTTATCATCTTCTCTGAGGTATTTAAATTTTAGAATTATATTCCATATATAGCCCGTAAGTGTGTTTCTCTGAAAAAATATGACAAATCACTTTCACTATTTCATAAAATCATTTTTTTTGTACTCAAAAATACAAGTATATAACTTATGAAAAGAAATATCAGTCTCTATTCTCAGCAAGATTCTCCATTTTGCCTCGCTATGAGTATCTATTTTCTGCAAGATTCTCCATTGTGCCTCGCTATGAGTCTCTACTCTCTGCAAGTTTCTCCAGTTTGCTGCTATATGATCTCTATTCTCTGCAAGCTTCTCCAGTGTGCCTCGCCATAATCTTTATTTTTTGCAAATTTCTCCATAATGCTTCACTATGAGTCTCTTTTCTCTACAAGCTTCTCCAGTGTGCCTCGCTATGAGTCTCTATTATCTGCAAGATTCTCTATTGTCCCTCGCTATGAGTTTCTATTCTCGACAAGCTTCTCCAGTGTGCGTCGCATTGAGTGTCTATTCTCGCCAAGCTTCTATAATGTGCCAAGCTATGAGTCTGTATTTTCGGTAATCATGTACAATGTGCCTCACCGTGAGTTTCTATTCTCGAGAAGCTTCTATAGTGTGCATCACCATGAATCTCTATTCTTTGTAACCTTCTCTAGTGTTTCTCGCCATGAGTTTCTATTCTCGGCAGGCTTCTTCAGTGATCATCGACTTCATTCTCTATTCTCTGCCATCTTCTCCTTAGTGCCTCGCTATGAGTCTGTATTCTCTGCAAGCTTCTCCAGTGTGCGTCGATTTGAGTTTTTATTTTCGTCAAGCTTTCCAGTGTGTCTCGCATGATCTCTATACTATGCAAGCTTCTCCAGTGTGCGTCGCTATCAGTATCTTTTCTATGCAAGCTTCTTTAGTGTACCTCGCCATGATCTCTATTCTCTGCAAGATTGTCCATTGTGCTCGTTATGAGTTTCTATTCTCTGCAAGATTATTCGTTGTGATTCGCTATAAGTCTCTATTCTCTGCATGATTCTACGTTGTGCCTGGCTATGAGTCTCTATTCTCTGCAAGCTTCTCCAGTGTGCATCACCATGAATTTCTATTCTTTGTAATTTTTTTCCAGTGTGCATCGCCATGAATTGCTATTATTTTCAAGCTTCTCAATCTCATGAATAGATTTGAGGCTTACAGTTTTATCCTCTCTTGTCGGTGATTTATCGAAGTTGAGCTCTTTTTTCCAGATCTTTCCCATTTGATGGCTTCCTTTGTGGTTCTCTGATTGTTTCTTCTCATCACGTGTCACATATATGCAAATCGTTTTTTGTTGGTCATTGCAGAGACTATTTGCTGCATGCTAATTTCATTATCTCTGCAGTATTTCTTGGTTTTGTTCTTTTGTGTGGAAAGTATTGTCCTTAAGTAGTTGTTTTCAAAATGTCTTCAGTTTGCTTTCTATTCTTTGTTGATGATGTTTTGATTTCCATATTTTCTAAAGGTTTTTAAAGGTCAAGGCTGTCTTTGCTATCCTCGTTCTATCTTCTTTTTTCTTGTTCCCTTCCTGATACATGTAACATACGAGAAATACAAAGTGGTCTTCTTTTTCTATTGCAGTTCCTTCCGAATATATTTCTTCCTTTTGCGCGAATAAACTTTTCATTATTTTCCTTGTTGATCTCACTCCTGTTATGCTAGCCACGGGGTACACGACATCTGTATTTTTATTGTTGATCTTCACTCCTGTTATGCTAGCCACGGAGTACACAACATCTGTATTTTTATTGTTGATCTTCACTCCTGTTATGCTAGCCACGGAGTACACGACATCTGTATTTTTATTGTTGATCTTCACTCCTGTTAAAATAGCCACGGATTACACGACATCTGTATTTTTATTGTTGATTTTCACTCCTGTTATGCTAGCCACGGAGTACACAACATCTGTATTTTTATTGTTGATCTTCACTCCTGTTATGCTAGCCACGGAGTACACGACATCTGTATTTTTATTGTTCTTCTTCTTCTTCTTCGTTCACATTGTCTGTCTATACCTGCAGTCTTGTCTCTTGGATAAATTTCACTGTTTTTTGTAATTCATGTATGGAACCGTAGAGCTTATCTTCTGTAGTGGTTTCACTGGGCCAGTAATTATTTCTCAGTGTTTCATAGTAGGTGCAGTTCTGGAGGATATGTTCCACAGTTTGGGGCACCTGGGCACATGTACATAGATTAGTAGTATCAACCTTAAACTTTGTATACATATGAATTCGAAGTCGGCTGTGTCCTGTTCGAAGACGGAAGATGGTGACTTGTTCCTTTCTGTTTAGCATGTGATAGTCATCATGTGGTGGTGTTTGTGGCTTCCTGTAGGTTTTTATCATGCTTTTCTTCTGATTATAGGTGATTGGTATGTCTGGTTGCTCCATTTCAGTGCCCTCTTTGGCCAGATGGTCAGCTTTCGCATTGCCTGGTATCCCACATTTGAGGGAATCCGTTGCAAGGTGACTCCATGTTGTAAGCCAATTTTTGACAAGTCATCCTTAAGGTCTGGTAGTTTGTTGCACTGAAGAGCTTCCAGTACTGATTTTGCATCTGTGAGAATTACTACAGGACATGTATCAATTCTGGAGTCTGATAGTTTTTCAACAGCAGCAATAATTGCCCTAACTTCTGCATCAAAGTTGTTTCAGTATTTTCCTGTGGGTATGGAAATCTTGTCAGTGGTGTTGTTTGGATATTCTATATGTGCTCCTGCCCCTCTATTCTCTATGGCATTGTGTGCAGATCCGTCTGTATACACACGTATCCAGGTGTCACATGGATATTTGTCAGCTAGCACACTAAGTGTGGCTGTTGACCTTATAAGGCTGCTTTGCATCTCACCATTCTGCACACCTTTCACTTCAGTCTGAATAGTTATTTGTGTATAATCTGCTTCTTTCCATGGTGTATGCTCTGGTACAGATGATAATGGAGTGACTACAGTTGGAGGGTCAGGTATCAGCTTATGCATACGCTTGGCCTGGTGAATGAAGCTGTTTCTTTTAAGCCGACTTAATGCCAAGTTATTGAATATCTCCTTCAGGGGATGGCTTACAGAGCTAAGGAATTTCTCTCCCATGGTCATGACCTTTGTGTCTCTACGTTCCTTTAGCGCTTGAACACCAACTATTTTCTGCATTTCTACTATTGGTGTGGACCTCATGGCACCTGTGATAATCCGTAGTGACTGATTTTGAACCTTGTCTAGATTATGCAGCGTAGTGTTTGATGTTGTGCACCAAGATGTTGAGCCATATTCTAAACGTGGTAGAATACTTTGCTGATATACATTCTTGAGGATTCTTTCACTAGCTCCCCATGTGGTTCCACTTAATTTTCTTAATATGGCTAGTTTTCTTCTGGCTTTTGCTTCTGCGCTGTTGATGTGTTGCTTCCAAGTCAGTTTTGAGTCAAGAGTCACTCCTAAGTAAGTGGGTTGGTTGTCCATCCTTAAGGATATTTCATTTACAAAGATCTTACCTGCTTTCTGTTTAGATGAGAGAGTGAACAGAGTGGTACTTGATTTATCTGTGTTGATACTTACACACCATTTGTTTGTCCATGATGTCAAGATGACTGCTGCTCTTTGGAGTCTCTGTGTAGCACCTGTCGCATATTCATCTGTACACCACATGACCAGATCATCTGCATACAGTGCCGCTTTGATTCCATAGGGAAGTTCCTTGACCAGGTCATTAATGAATACAAGGAATAGTGTTGGAATAGTGGTACACCGTGTCGCAGAAGTACTTTCTGGCTTTTGTGACCATCCATTACTACTCTAGCTCTTCTATTGTGTAAATATGACTTTATCCAGTTGTACAGTCTTCCATTCACATTGCAGTTTCTTAGTTTCCACAGCAGACCTTTTTTCCTTACTTTATCAAAGGCTTTCTTTAGGTCTATCCACGCTGCTAGCACAAGGTTTTTCTCTTGGAATGCATCTTCAATCTCTTGAGAGAGATAGGTCACTTGATCTTCTGTACTGTACTACTGCCTAAATCCTGCTTGTTGTGGAACGAGAAGGTTTTCACTTTCTAGGTACCATTTTAGCCTCAGGTCAGTGATGAGTGCCATCGTTTTGCATAGGCAGCTAGTGAGACTGATTGGCCTGTAGCTGGAGGCAGTATCACTGTTTTTCCCTGGCTTTAGCAGTGGTACCATGCTTGCTTCCTTCCAAATTTGAGGTAACTTACCTGTGCTCTAGCACATATTGAAGATATCCAACAGCTTTCCCATTGCTGCCATTCCCAGGTTCTTGATCATTTCATTGGACACTCCATCTGGTCCTGGTGATTTCCTTGGTTTCAGTTTACTGACTGCTAGGTCTAACTCGCTGCGTGTGATTGGTGCATCCATGACCTCCACTTTTCTGACTTGTTCCTCTTCTGTGGGTCAATGCGCACTGCACGTTCTTTCTCTGGATGGATATCAATGTTGCAGTCCTATGCAAACATGCGAGCAAAGTGATCTGCTACCTGCTTACCTGAGAGTTTTCCCATCCTATATTAGTGTAATCTTTGTACTTCTTCCAGTACTCTCATCATTTAACTGTTTGATTAGTTTCCACAGTTTCCTTCCATCCTTTTCAAAGTTTAGGGACTCTGTTTTCTCTCTCCAATTTTCCCGTCTGGCTTGCAGCTTGGCTCTCTGAAATTTGGCCTTAGAATGTTGGTAATTATTGTGGTGCTCTTGGCATGGTCTATTTTCTGCTTGCTTTCGAGCTGCTTCCACGTCATCATGGAGTTTTCCCAGCTCACTAGACCAGTATGGTTTATAGTCCCTGCGAGCTCCTCTGGGAATGGTTTCACGAGCGGCCTGAAGGATACAAGCATTGAATTCCTTCACTATGCTGTTAATATCCTTACCTTCTATGGACAGCTGTCACACCAGGATACCTGTACGATGTCTGTACATTGTCCAGTTTGCTTTTTTATAGTTCCATCTGGGGAGAGGGCTACTGGTGTTAAGGAGTTCATTTTCTATTGTCAGGAAGACTGGTCGATAGTCGCTACCTCCAAGTTGTTTTCCAACTTCACGTGTAATATTACACTTCAGATCTGGAGATTGGAATGCCAGATCTGGTGTTGAGGTTGTACGCCAAGCCCTTGAGTAAAATGTTCGGGGATCCATTGGCTGGTTGATCAGGAGAAGTCCATTATCATCCTGCCAGCTCTCAACTTCCTCTCCTCTCTTGTCTATGTGGTCATAGACCCAGTTCTGGGAATGACTGTTAAAATCGAAACAGACCATCAGTCTCTCTTTGTGTGGGATTGTTTCTAAAGCAAGTGGGCGGTCATTAGGACAGTAATAGTTAAGGAGGTGGAAATCTGTATTACTACTTTTTAGATGGATCATCTGATATTCGGCTCCTTCCATGAACATTCCCACCTGACATGCCCTGATGTTATTCTTAACAAATGTGAGTACTCCTCCTTTTCTTCTGTCCTGTCGGTCTGATCTAAAACACTGGTAGCCTCTGATTTTAAAGGCGGCATCTTTGGTTAGGTGTGTCTCCTGTATGCAGCATATACTTACCTGCTCTGCAAAAATTATTTTTCTCTAGTTCCACCTTTTTGCTATAGCCATCTCTAACACTGCTGACACTCTCAGCATTCCACTGCATTATTTTAAGCTCTTGCTTTTTGGCTGTTTTCTTCTGTTGTATTTTTTGGTCAATAGCTCTACTCTCATGTCTCCTGACTCCACAAGACGAACTGAGAGGACCTCCAGTAGCATTGGGTGGACCCTTTCGAGGCAGGGGGCCCGGTACTGCACCTGCCTGGTTAGTCTTCACAGGTCGAGCACCATGTTTGAATACTGCAGATAGAGACATTTCATTAGCGATAATGCGTGTTACCCTGATTTTTGTGATGCGCCTTTTGGCTGGGTAACTCCGACTTCAGCACCTTTCCTTGCTAGGGCAGACTGTGGTCTTGCTCGGACTGCCATGAAGACAGTGTGGCTGGCCTGGCCAAAACTTTGTTTTCCAGCCTCTGGTGGCTGTATGTAAGTCCCTTCTCCATGTCAGATGGTTTGGAGACAGTTCCACAAAGACACTCTGACTTTGAGGTGAGGAATCTGATGAGTGCTTCAACGATATCCATTCCCCGCCACCTATAGTCTACTGGCTCTGTTTTGTTTACATCATTCTGATAGCCATTGTTGTAAAAACCTATAGGCTTGTCACGTCCTGGATTCATTGGTCTCACACCAGGCTTCCCTCATCCCCGCCAGAGATCTCCATGTCCCCATCCGTCCACCAACCTGACATTACATTTGACAAAAATAACAATTACAATTAATGTTGATTGCTACAAGTTTCTGGGCTACAGAAGTAGGTCAGACTTTTTATGCAAACAGATCTATGTTCCCTGTCTCACAAACACTATGTTAAGATAAGTGTGCTCTTAACACAGTTATTCCCAGGGGGAATTTTTATTGTTGATCTTCACTCCTGTTATGCTAGCCACGGAGTCCACGACATCTGTATTTTTCTTGCACGTTTTCGTATTTCAAGAATGAGAGCAATGTCGTCCTCAGATTCAAGATATTATAAATGATCTTCACTACCCATTCTAGGCATATATTAGCAGTACAGCATTTTCTCCCGTTCTTTTCGATGACATTTACAAACAGGAAGAGAGATAGAATACATTCTTGTTTAACGCCTGTTTCAATCAGGAACTATTCACTAAATCCCTTCTCTGGCCGTCGTACACAGCTGGTATATTTGTGATGGTTTTTGTTCGTATTCCATATTGTTTCAGAGTGTTCCACAGTCAGTCTCTTTGTGTGCTACGGAATGCTCTTTAAAAATCAGTGAAACTGAAATGATGTTGGTTTTCTATATGTTCTTCTCAGAGTGAAAATTTGATCAATACAATTCTTCCTTTTCCAACTTTTTTATGTTCTTCTCATGCTGCAGTATCCACCACCTTGGTGATTCTATTCATGTCGATTTTACAGAATACTTTCGAGGTAATTCATAGAAGGGTCACAATTTTTTAATTATTGCAGTCACGGAGACTGCCTTTATGGAACTTTAACAATGGTACCTTTCTCCGCTTTGAAAGAAGTTTTTCTTCTTTCCTGATTTTATTAAATATTCTCTTTGGTGGTCTAAGTTGTGGTCGTCGATTGTCACCTCGGCAGTTATCTTCTCCTGCGGCCGTGTTGTTAGCCATAAGCTCGCTGTTGACTTTGCTTCACTCAGACGATTTAGTCCAACTTGCTGTTTATATGATTTGTGTCGCCAGCTTTACACCGCATCATGCACGAGGACCAACAATTTTCAAAGGTTTGCCTACATTGGGTGTTAAGCCGATTGAAACAAGCTTGGAAGAATGAATGAATTCAGAAATGTCTTGAACGACCCAGATTCTGATGTGTTTTCGTTTCTGCGTTTGGTGGCTGCTGATGTGTCATGGTTTTACTACCATACACCAGAGACCAACCAACATTCGATGCAATAGAGACATAAAAGAATTCCCAGATCTAAGAAATTTCGTGGCGCTATATCAGCAGAAATGCAGATGGCTACGGTTTTTTTGAAATAACACTGGCCTAATTTTAGCTCACTGTCTTACAATCAACAGTGCATTTTACTGCGAGACATTGAGAAGTTTACAAGTCAAAGTCCAATAGCGTCGTATGAGAAAGTGTTCCAGTCACGTGTTGCTCGTACATAACTGTTATCTGTAGATCTGTAACCAGAGACTGGCATCTCTTTGCTCTGGGTATCCCCAAATTTGCACCGACCTCTGTTCCAACACCCTCTGAAGTGTGCCCCTGCTGATAGAGCCAGTCACACGAGCTAAACCTCTTCGTTCAGAAAAAACGACCACTTCCCTTCTCCTCCCCAATTTCCATCATCCTCCTGATGCGACTGTATTTTCACGCCGATGCCTTCCTCTACATACAGCGTAACCAAGATGGCTCTTACAGTCTCCTCTTTCTCCACTCTTAGGGTAGCCTGAACTGATGCCGTGCTTGCTAGCTTGTCCGTGTTCTCATTGTCTTTGGCTTCCGCAAGACCTGGGCAGTGGAACCAAATTAAACTCGATAAGCGAAACCCAATAGAAGTTGGACCCACTCCCTGAGGAAGAAATGCCTCTAGATTCTCAGTAACATGTTTGGGAGTCTGTTACAAAGATCCCATGCGAGTCACCCTAAAGCAGGATACAGTGTGATTCTACCTTCTGCTCTTCTATGTGTAGAATGTAAGCCTATTGGTCATCTCTCTGTAAATTTCCACTATTGTCCATTGGAATAATGTTCTTTCTGTTTACAACGACAAGTGTTGACTTTATCAATTACTGTTAATATTTTATCTCATTTAATCTACGACTATTCTACGTTGAGTTGCGTCAGTTTTGTTATTCACTTCACAGACTTACTTGCTCTCAGGTTCATTCTCTCTCAGTGGAAATAGTAATACAGAAGCAGCAACTTTACAGTTGAAATGACTTTAATGATGCACGGGGTGATGATGAGTCGATATGACGAGAACGACAAAAGCATCAACAAAATCCATGGACACAAGACTGGACATCTCCACGATACAATATATGTTCCGGCAGACTGCTGTCGCCATCTGAACATCCTAATACACTCTATTCTACATCTATTTCACTAAACAACAACATTTCTAATAGACTAATCTACGTCTATCTCAGACGATACACAAAACACAACTGCCCCTCTGTCATATGATTTCTCTCTCACCTGACCTTTTTCCTGTCATACCTTAACCGTGACCCTCGTGCAGATGGACTCTACTCACAAACAGCTGATTACTTCAGAAGATAACTCATTTCATACAAATGTTCCAATTCTCAGATGAGTTATCTATCTTACACCCGAACATTCAATATATAGTCATGCTGCTACTGATGCTACCTGCAACTCCATTTTCATGCCCGAAGTGGTGATCTCATATGTTCTTAATTTACTGGCAACCATTTTGTTGTTCGATAGCCCCATCCACTTATTAGGCTTCGTGTCGCAGATCCGTCAGTGGAGATCACAGGGTCAAGGGTTTGTAATGAAGTTGAATCTGTTTCTTCACATGGTCTTCTGTTTTACGCAGAGCCCAGTCTCAGCATGCACGTTTAGGTTATTCCGGTTCTAGTGGGACCTGCTCTGGATCACGGACTGCTGACAGTGTCTCTTCTGCTTCCGTCATCCACGATCTCCCTCGCTTGATGCGTTTGCCCTGTGCCGGCGCTCCTGTGCTACGTCTTCACTTGCACGTACTTGTGCTTTACTGTCACGCTGGGCATATCCAACAAGTAGGGCATCGGAGTCTCCCTACACCCCAGAACTGTCCTCATGGCCTCATTTTGATTTCTATCAAGCTTGGTTATCTGAGTCGTGGACAGAGTCAGAAGGCCGATGCCATACTCAACCACCGACATCACAAACACGCGCACCATCAGGAAGATTGTCCCTTGTGGCAGACCAGCACCTGCCAAGGTCTTCACTGCACTGAGTCGTTTCTTTGCTGTCTGGATAAACATGTCCAAGTTGTTAGTCCGTGTGATTTACGGTATTGACTCATCCACTATGTTCTCCTGATCTTGCTATTAACGACGTATGCACTGTTTGAAGCCATGAAGAAGCCGCTGAGAGAGCAAAGTTTCAGAGATAATGAAGAAGTGAAAGAGGTTGCCCGGCACTGGGTGTACAGTACCCCTAAAGATTGTTTTCGCGAGAATATGCGGAATTTACTAGAACGTTAGTAACGTTGACTAAGCTTGGGGGCGTGTACATCGAACATACTCAAGTATAATTTGGGTTCTGTGCACGTCAATGGTTACCTACTATAAGTAAGTCGAAATCATCTATTTGTGACACATATATATTACTATATTACACACAGTTTTATATATATATATATGTGTGTGTGTGTATGTGTGTGTATGTATGTGGTATGTTATGATGTGCTTGTCTTTACATGTGATATTTGTGTGCTTGCCCATATGTGTGTAAGTAAACATGCATATAATCACTACTGGCATTCTTCAAAACACCCTACAATATCATTATATAAGACTGAAGGAGACAAGTTCTAATGATTCATGTTACTGAAGTCAGGCAGATATCTTCAAGTCTCAAGCTGAAAAAAAAACAACTCAACTATCACGAGTGTTATGTTGGAAGATTCATTTTAATTCGGAAATGATTGAAACACACAGAGCGTGATCTGTGTCGATAATCTAATATGGGCAGAACGAGTGATATTCACCGCATAATGTTATTCCTATAAAGTAAAAATTTTATAGATAAACAAAGTGCTTATAAAGCATAGAAAGGAGGAACAAATGTCATCGACAGTAGTTTTATGTCAAACCACTTATATACTTGTATACTGAAAATATAATGAAGAATGTTAGAGAAGATGTAGACAAACAATATATAGACTAGTAAAAAAGTAGGAACAGCTTTATTATTTAACGACTACAAAGTTGTGACGTTTCGGCGTGATCCTTTATCATATAAATATGCATAGGACGAAGAATTAGAGTAAGGATATACATGTTATGATATTAAATGGCATAGAAGCTTTCACTATTTTCTTTTTGCATCAATTCTTATAACTCCTTTGTTTCTTCGAATGTTCTACCATATGTAGACTGGAAGTTTCTTTGAAAGAAACATACACTAAACACTAATATGTGTATATTTCATATATAACGAAGTAATTAAGAAATGAAAACAAAAAGAATTAGATAAATGAATAGTTGGATAGAAAGGTACACAAACAGACAGACAGATAGATAATTAAACAGACATATACACACAGAGATCGAGAAACAGGCGTATAAATATATAGACAGTGTACGACAGACAGACAGGCAGATGGATGGAAGAAAGAATAAATGATTGGATGGATAGATGGGGATAAATGGATGGATGGATGGATGGATGGATGGAATATGTTCTTTAAAAAATTATGTCAGTAAGTTTATTTTAATAAACTTCTTTTGATACATTTTTATAGCTAGTAAGTGTATTTCTTTTCTACCCATACAGTTTTCAGATACTGTTTCAGTAGAAAAGTATTGTGGTCAATGTTCCCTCTAAATACGACAGTAACTCGTTCAATAAAACTAAACTACCATGTCTGGCAAGAAAACTGTAAGGAACCCACAGATGTTATAGAGGTAACGTTCTGTAAAGGGCATGCAAATGACGTAATGATTGAACCTACAAAAGAACTATAATTCCAATGTTTTCATTTTTCAGTTTCCTGAAAACCGTTTATGGTAAAATAAATATTTCCAAATATTCAGCGTTATATGAATTTTTATTAGTATTTTAAAAAATTAATATTTTATACTTTACACCTCGAAGTAATAAAGAAAAATCAAGAATGACTTTATTTTGTAAATATATTTGGAAGAGAAATATTAATGTGCAAAAAAATATTAGAAGTATTCATTGAAAGAACAATAAAAATATATATTTAAAAATATATATGTAGCTGGACAGACAAAAGAAAACCAAATAACTAAAACACAGGCTGACAGTGGACAATAGAAATAGAGATAAGTATAAAAAATTAAAACTTAGACAATAGATAGATAGATAGATAGATAGATAGATAGATAGATAGATAGATAGATAGATAGATAGATAGATAGATAGATAGATAGATAGATAGATAGATAGATAGATAGATAGATAGATAGATAGATAGATAGATAGATAGATAGATATATGCTCGTATACAGATTCTGTTTCAGTTTAATTCTTTTACTAAATTAATTATTTTTTGTTTTGAAACCTTTTGTACATTTATGCATCTGTGCATTTTTCACCTGAAAACACTGCTGATTAAATATTACATTTTATTGAACCTTCAATATTTTCTTTTTCCATCAATTCTTATAACTCTTTTGTTTCTTCCAATGTTCTACAATGTTTAGACTTTAAGTTTCTTTGAAAGAAACACACACTAAACCTCTGATATTATTTATATATACCAGTTTATGCTTTAAAACATGTGTATATTTCTGATATAGCGAAATAATTTAAAAATAAAAAAGACCTATAAACGAATAGTGGACTAGAAAGGCAGACAAACAGACCAACGGATAGATAAATAAACATACATATGCACACAGAGAGATGGAGAAACAGAGGTATACACATATAAACAGTGTCCGACAGACAGACAGGCAGATGGATTGAAGAATGAATGAATGATTGGATCAATAAATGAATGGATGGATGGATGGATGGATGGATGGATGGATGGATGGATGGATGGATGGATGGATGGATGGATGGTTGGATGCGTGATTGGAACATTTTCCTAAAAATGTAAGTCAATGAGTTTGATTTAATAAATTTCTTTTGACGCATTTTTATAGATTGTAAGTGTATTTCTTTTCAGCCCATACATTGTTTCAGATACTGTTTCAGTAGAAACGTATTGTCAGAAATTGTCCCTATAAAAACGATAGTAACTCGTTCAGTAAAAGTAAGATATCAAGTCTGACAAGAAAACTGCAAAGAAACCAAAGCGGTTATAAAGGTAAAGTTCAGCAAAGGTCTAGCAAATGATTTATTGATTAAACCTACAAAGGAACTATAATTCTAATATTTTCATTTTTCAATTTCACAAAAACCATTTACGGTAAAATAAATCTTTCAACAAGTTCCAACGTTACATGAATGTTTATTAGTATTAAAAAAAAAACCTAATATTTTATACTTTACAACTCGAAGTAATAAAGAAAAATGAAGAATGACTTTATTTTGAAAATATATTTGGAAGTGAAATATTAATGAGCACAAAAACATGAAATATTACAAGTATTCATTGAAAAAATAATAAAAATATATAATTAAAAATATATAGGTAGCTGGGGATACAGAAAAAACAAATAACTAAAAACACAGTTTAATGGTGTACACGAGGTATATAGTAAAGTGTAAAAAAAAACTAAAAGCTAGGAAATAGAAATATACATAAGCAGATAGAAAGATAGATAGGCATACACACACATATACAGACATGTACAGATAGATAGATAGACAGATAGATAGATAGATAGATAGATGGATAGATACATAGATATATAGATATATAGATAGATAGATAGATAGATAGATAGATAGATAGATAGATAGATAGATAGATAGATAGATAGATAGATAGATATATAGATAGATAGATAGATAGATAGATAGATAAATAGATAGATAGATAGATAGATAGATAGATAGATAGATAGATAGATAGATAGATAGATAGATAGATAGATAGATAGATAGATAGATAGATAGATAGATAGATAGATAGATATATAGATATAGATAGATATAGATAGATAGATAGAATAGATAGATAGATAGATAGATAGATAGATAGATAGATAGATAATAGATAGATAGATAGATAGATAGATAGATAGATAGATAGATAGATAGATAGATAGATAGATAGAGAGATCGATAGATAGATAGATAGATAGATAGATAGATAGATAGATAGATAGATAGATAGATAGATAGATAGAGATAGATAGATAGATAGATAGATAGATAGATAGATAGATAGGTAGAAATAAAGATAGGTAGAATCAAAAGAAGACCCTTATGGAAAACCTATGTCAAAGATAGGTGAATATGAATTGTTTATTTTTTTAGAAAAACAAATCACTGTCTCTCGGAAAGAAACGATATAATAAAACTGGACAGAAAGATGGATATATAGATATATACGTGAATTCGATCGTAAATGCGTGGCCATGCGGATGGATAGATGAATTAATGTATTTATGTACTAATTTAAAGATAGACTAATGGACAGTTAATGTCAATTAAGATGCTATTTATTTGGAAAATATTATTATCCTTTATATTGTCCTTCACAACTAATTCGACTAAAATTCTTAATTTAAATAAAATCTTCCAATATATTAATTTATCATCTTCTCTGGTGGTCCTTTTAATCTTTGAAATATACTCCATATTTAGGTCGTAAGTTTGTTTCTGTAAAATATTTGCCAAATCGCTTTCACTATTTCATAAAATCATTTATTTCTACTTAAAAAGAAAAGTATACAACTTATGAAAAGAAATATCAGTATAGTGTAAACAGCAGTACATAAGTAAAAATAAATAGTCCATAATTAAGACGTTCGAGCATATAAAACATAGATAGATAAATATATAAATAGATAAATAAATAGATAGACAGATAGACAAACAGGCATAGATAGATAGATAGATAGATAGATAGATAGATAGATAGATAGATAGATAGATAGATAGATAGACAGATAGATAGGTAGACAGAAGTACAGACAGATAGATAGATAGATAGTTTGATGGATAGATAGATAGATAGATAGATAGATAGATAGATAGATAGATAGATAGATAGATAGATAGATAGATAGATAGATAGATAGATAGATAGATAGATAGATAGATAGATAGATAGATAGATAGATAGATTGATAGATAGATAGATAGATAGATACAAATTTGACAATGCAGAAATAGGAACAACGTCTTTTACTTTGAAAACGATCCTTTATTTTTAGCATATATTTGTTTCATAAAATTACTCCATGAAAACACTTTTTATGAGACTTTACTTGACCGAGAAGCTTCTAAGAGTCTGTTTTTGTTTCAGTTCTAATCTCTCATTTATGTCGCTGAAATCTGTTTTTTTAATATTTAGCGAGTAAGTTTATTGTAGTAAAACATAATATAAACCTCTACTAATAGTTCAAAACGATAGTTCATTTTTAGAAAATATGCACATATATATATACATACATAGATACATACATACACATATAGAGAGGTAGAATCAAAAGAAGACCCCTATGAAACACCATTTTCAAGGATAGATGAATCTGACTTGGGTATTTTTTTTATAAAAACAACCCGCTGCCTGTCGTAAAGAAATGATACAATAAAAATAGTCAGATAGATGTATATATAGGTATATACGTCAATTGAAAAGTAAATGCATGGACATCCGGATGGATGGACGATGAATTAATGTATGAATGGACGAATTTAAAGATAAACTATCCGACAGTTAATGTCAAATGACGTGATATTCATTTAGAAAATAAAATTATCCTGTATAATTTGTCCTTCAAAATTACTTCGACTAAAATTCTTCTTTAAATAAAATCAACCAATATATTAATTTATCATCTTCTCTGATGGTCCTTTTTAATCTTTGAATTATATTCCATATATAGGCTGTAAGTTTGTTTCTATGAAATATATGGCAAATCTCTTTCACTATTTCATAAAATAATTTTTTGTTCTTAAAAAGAAAAGTATACAACTTATGAAAAGAAATATCAGTATAGTGTAAACAACAGTACGTAAGTAAAAATAAATAGTCCATAAGTAAGACATTCCAGCATATAACACAGAGATAGATAACTAGACAAATAGAGAGAAAGATAGATAGATAGATAGACAGACAGATAGATAGACAGAGACAGACAGATAGATAGATAGATAGATAGATAGATAGATAGATAGATAGATAGATAGATAGATAGATAGATAGATAGATAGATGGATAGATAGATGGATGGATAGATAGATAGATAGATAGATAGATAGATAGATAGATAGATAGATAGATAGATAGATAGATAGATAGATAGATAGATAGATAGATAGATAGATAGATAGATAGATAGATAGATAGATAGATAGATAGATAGATAGATAAAAATTTGTTCATTCACAGTTTTAAAAAAATATTGTTTTAACTTTAAAAATTTCTTTCATTTATGAACCATATTTGATTCATACAATTATTGCATATAAACATTGTTGATGAAAACTTTTTTGAGAGTGAAGCTTCTATGCGTTTCTTTTTCCTTCAGTTCTGATCTCTCCTTTATTCCTATGAGTTCTTTTCTTTTTTGCATGTCTAGCGTGTGAGTTTCTTTTAATAAAACATACCATAGGTGCCTAGTAATAGTTCAAAACGATAATTTTAAGAAAAATATGAGTATATATATATATATATATACATACATACATACATACATACATATACATAAAGTACAGAAATAAAAATAAGGAGAAAAAATAACTAGGCACATAAATACTAATATAGGCACAAAGACACTCGGACAGCCGAACAGATGACCAGATAAAAAGAAACATATATATAAAGGCAGACCGTCAGAGAAATAGAAATACAGACAGACAAACAGACAGCCAGATAGATAGATAGATAGATAGATAGAGATAGATAGATAGATAGATAGATAGATAGATAGATAGATAGATAGATAGATAGACAGAAAACAGACAGACATACACAAAATTAACACATACACATGTTTGTATGTACAAATAAAACATGTGCACATATGCACCTACTTATATTTTCATACAAACATACACACCCATATATATATATATATCTGAATCTTAAGTGCCCAGGGCACACGGGGCTTCAGTAAGGGTTTTCCACAAATGCCTGTCCTTCGCCTTTTTTTCTGCTCTTGCCCATGTGAGCCCTCTATTGCTCAACATCCTTTCTGTTGTTCTTCTCCATGTCTCTTTTGGTCTACCCTTACTTCTGTTCCCCTGTGGTGTCCATCTTAGTGCTATTTTTGGTAGTGAGTAGTCAGTCATTCGGAGCACATGTCCCAACCATCGCCAGAGTCTTTCCTCAATAATTGTTGTCAGTGTCTTCATCTGCATTTCTGCCAATAAGATGTTATTTTTTAATATATATATATACATACATACATACATATACCCATAACTATATACACATATTCATATCTACAGTTTCACCTATTCATACGTAATTATATAAAATGTACACAAACTCAGTGTAATATTAGTGAATAATATAATCCAACAGCATAAACACATATTCATTTTAAAGAGGCATATAGTCCATATGAAACAGATACTGACATAGTCTGAAGTTATAAGTTGAATATTACTTATAAGCTTTACATGAGTTGGTTGGGTATTCCAAAGTTCGGCATCTGAGTAAGAGAGTAAGTTTTTGATCATGTCAAGTTTTGGTTCTGGTAGAATAGAATTACGTAATCGTTGACTGTGTTTTGGCTTAAATATGAATAATGACCATAACTAGGGTGAGCATTGTGGGATAGAATTTTATGAATTAACATGGCCTTGTTGAATAGAAATTGAGCGGTATAATGTCAAGATGGTTGCCTTTATCTAGATATGTGCTACGTCCTTTTCATCATCATCATGTGCTGTGGCGACTGGCGTTGGCTATTATGCTTCTCCAGAGTACCCGATCCTTCATGCAGGCCATCAGTTCAGTTTGTGATTTCCTCTCACACCATCCCGTCAGACTGTCCAGTATCATTTCTCTTGGTCTTCCTCTTGATCTTCTTCCTTCTATTTTTCCTGTTATATTTTCAATGCCCCCTCTTCTCATTGCATGTCCTATGAATGTACATTGTCTCTCTCTTATCTTTTTGACAAGGTTTTTTGTCTCTCCAGCTCTTCTCCTACATTCTTCATTAGTTATTTTTGCTGTCAAGGGGATTCGCAACATTCTTCTAATAAACCACATTTCTGCTGCTTCCAATAATTATTGTGCAGACTTGCCTATTGTCCATGATTCACTTCCATATAACAAGATAGGTTTAATATACCATTTTAGGACTCGTTTTCTAACATTCATTGATAAAGATGTGTTAGCTAATATGTTTCTCATTCTCTGAAATGCAGTCTTTGCTTGGCCTATTCTGTTCCTAATTTCTGTTCTGCATTTCCCATCTGAAGCTATTACTGTTCCAAGCTATTTGAATTTATGCACCTGCTTTAGAATAGTTCCGTTTAATTTAATACTGCATGCTTGTGGATTCTGTTTCTTAGATATAACCATAGTCTCTGTCTTTTTTATGTTCAAAGTAAGGCCTTTCTGTTCACTTTCATTGGCGACTTTATCCAAGAGATTTTGCAAGTCTTGTTGGTTCTCAGCTATAAATACTGTGTGGTCAGCATACTGACGGTTGTTAATATTGCATCCTCCAATTTTTATACCTGGTTCTGTGATGATTGATCTTAGAATATTCTCGCTATACAGAGAAAAAAGGTCTGGAGATAGTACACATCCTTTTCGCACCCCTTGTTTTATAGGTTGATATTTTCCAATTCTATTTTCAACTCGAACTGCTGCTTCTTGCTGCCAGTATAGATGTTTTACAATCCTCCGGTCTGTGCGGTCTATATTGATGTCTTCAAGCATTTAATAACTTCATTATGTTTCACCTTGTCAAATGCCTTGGTGTAAATCAATGAAGCATAAGTAGAGATCTTTCTGTACTTCTAAAGCTCTTTCTGTTAGTGTTCTTAAAGCATAAATGGCATTGTGTGTTCTTTTGGCGAGTAAAATCTTTTTTATGTTTGATATGGAGCAACTATCTCAGATTGTGGAACAGTAGTCCATATGTGTTTCTGTTTGTGATATTTAGTATATTTTCCTAGTGTTTGTGTCAAGAAAGTGTTCAATTTTGGCAAACTGGTAAATTTTTTGATCTATGAACTTGGTTAGAATGTCTACATGACAATTCCAACTGAGGTGGTGGTCACTCACGAGACTAAGTGTATTACGTTCACTAACATTCTCTATATTTAAAATTCTAGCATGGAGCTGTAGTGATGTTGCTGGTGAATTTGTCAGTTTCGCTCTTGTTGTAATGAGCATGGATTTTATTTTGCTGTTTTTTATGAAGATTCTGTTATTGCTGCTCCAGTTAATTAGACTGTTTACTTTAAATTGAAGAGTGATTCAAGATCAGTACAGTCGTTGTCACTAGTGTAAACTGTGCAGATGGACGAGACTTAGAAATTTTGAGGCAAACCATCTGATGTCTATCAGAAAGAAAAGATGTACTACATTTTGTTAAGGTTGGGTGTGGTTTATAAGTTTCAAACTTTCTAACAAAGATTACATGATTAGTCATTTCAAGTATTTGTCAAAGTCAACAAAGACAGCACCACATAATATATCATCATTTCTATTAGATAACCAACATTATGTCATTTTTATGAGTACTATACGGTGGGAATGTCTGGGCATAAAACATGACTGACAATCAACAATCAAATAGTTTTCTAGCGTGTGTTGTAAGACTGTCTTTTGTATGTGTTTTTCTAGGGGTTGTGACAAAGGTGATAGAATGGAACGTGCTTGAGGAATTGTTATAAATAGATAGATGGATGGATAAGTGGATGGATCGTTTTCTTTAAAAAAATATGTCAATAAATTTGTTTTAATTAATTTCTTATGACGTATTTTTATAGGCAGTAAGTGTTGTTTCTTTTCAGTCTATACAGTGCTTCAGATATTGTTCCAGTAAAAAAGGTATTATCGTCAATGTTCCCTCTAAACAGGACGGTAACTCGTTAAGCAAAACGAAACTGCCATGTCTGGCAAGAAAACTGTAAGCAACGACAGCTGTTAGGGAGTTAAAGTTCCGCAAGGGATATGCAAATGATTTATTAATTTAACCTACAAAAGAACTGTAATTACAATGGTTTCATTTTTCAATGTGCTGAAAACCATTTATGGTAAAATAAATATTTCAAAACGTTCCAGAGTAACATGAGTTTTTATTCTGAATTAAAAACTAATATTTTGTTCACTTTCAGAATTGTATATTTTACAACTCGAAGTAATAATGAACAATCAAGAATGATTTTATTTG